>CM076571.1:525678897-525733318 GCA_034641835.2 Pinus albicaulis | reverse complement strand
TGCAAGGGTTTTGTTTTCTCAAGTTTTCCTTGTTCATGTGTCTTAGGAAGTTCTTCACCAAACCTCTCCATTAATGTTTTTATGAATCTTGTATAAGAGAAAGTATTGGCATTATTTAAGGAACAAGATTCAAAAATCGACCATGCATGAGACTTACCTCTGAAATGCAGCGCTGCAACTCTGATAGCTTCATCTCTGGAAATATGGTGCAGCTGCAAATAGGAGTTTAGCTCCTTCACCAAGCTCCAACTGAACCTGTAGGTGATCCGGAAAAAGTAGATAGAAGAAATATATCTGCATCCTGATGCTGGATATTCTCCATATGGGTCTTGAAAAACTCTTGAAAATCATTATGATCTCTAAACCTCTCAGTTTGAGATTCATAATCCTGCAACAAATCACTAAGAGTCATTCTCTTAGGCATTCTTCCTCCTCCCATCCATATCAGGATAGCTCTGGGCATTTGACTGCACTGTGCATCATGGAGTGCAGCTGCATGCTCACACTCACCATGTGAAAATCTAGATTCAACTCTAGAATCAACCTCCTTTGGATATTTCATCTCCAATCTTATTTTCTTCAGCTCTCCTTGAAAGCTCTTTATAGATTTCGGAAGAAGCTTTGCAATCTTGTCTTCCTTTCTTCCCGCACACACTAAATATTCCTGGCTTCTGTCCATATCTCCTTCTTCTAAAATCTGGATCTCACAGGCTGAGCCAAGAGATCATGCTTTGATACCACTGTAATATCCCTTTCTCAAGATTGCTCATAAATCATGCATGAAAAACGAATTTCCAGCAACATATACAATAAAATAGTGAAATCATCACTTGAATCGCAAGGATACATCTATGAAACATGTAAATAAAATAATATATCAAAAATAAATGGAACTAGGTGGGTTAAACAGACCTCCCACACTAGTGTAGCTGAAAAAGGTGAAAAACCCCAAGACTGCAAAATGTCGGAGCATATGCTCAAGGGACTGCGCAGTCTAAGAGAGGGTTTACACATAAAATGATAGGAGAATCATAGATCTACTCATATATTGATAAATAATGCTGAATTACAAAGATCTAATCTCCTATACAAAATACAAGATAACCCGGCAAGGGTTTCTTGTCAAACACTCTATATATATAATGTGATATTCAGGAAATGACTAAATAATCACTGCAACACTAAAGTACATGAGTGAAAAAGGCTGAAATATGTATGATCTTATGTAGAACCCTCAAGGGCTTCCTCCCATGAAAGGGTGAACCTCTCAATCACAAGGAAACACAACAACGGAGCCACCAAATCATGCAATGAACACTGCCTCTAAAATAATGAAATCCCTAGCAGAAAAAACAATGGGAGGGTATGATAAATGTGTGGTCTAATACCATAGATCTGAAATAAACTCTGGAGCTCTCCAAACAGATCTCTCAAGTGAAGGAAACCTTCCTCCAATGAGAAACCAGCTCAGAAGCCAAGATTCCAATCCCTTCCACTGCTCCACCCAGCAACACTGCACAATCTCTGGAAAAGTTGTGCTGATGTAGATGGATGAATCTTGGCCTGAAAACCTGATGTGGAATAATGAATACAAAATATCCCAATGAGCTACTCAAAGGAAAGAGGTGGTATTCCCGCCCGGGAACACCAAGTGTTAAACAACAATGTAGCTTTGCTAAGCAGCAAAGCAGCAACAATTCTTGGCAGCCAAGAATAATAATCTACAACATGATGAATAATGTTGCCATCCTCTTCCTTATATAAGATGTTATTTTGCTTTCCCTTGGCCCCACTCACTTAGGTTACTTCTAACCCAAGTTACATTTCCCTCCAAATTTGCGTTATCCATCCTAGGATTCCTTCTCCACTAAAACTGCGTTGTTGACTTGGTCAAGGTAGCTTCATTTTATCTTTGTTCACACATGGAGGTGTTTTATTGAGCTAGAAAGAGTGTCTCCTTTCACACTTGGAGTGTTTTTATCCTCCTTAGGAGACTTATGGGCTTTCCTACCCATTTATTCACCGGTTAAAACTGCTACTAACTCTAATGTTCCATTTAGCTTGGAAGCTAAAATTTTGGAACATTACATAGCACTCTCCTTGTGAGGTGCCAAGAACACTGTATATTAGTAGGTTTAATCCATTGGGTTGTCTTTAGTCTCTATAACTAAATCTAATCCATCTGTTTTTATTCATACATGTGGGAAACCAATCATCACAAGCTTAGGGCCTTCTCTCCAGGCTTCAACTTGTGATAAAATCTTCCCTCACTCTTGTAATAAAAAGTAACATGATATATGTACAATGACTCAAAATTGAAACTAATTTGTTATGGAAGAAAGTAATGTTTGAGAAGTCTTCCATTCATAGGTCCACCAAGTATTTCTCTATCTTTTAAGTCCTTCAGAAAAATACATTTTTTCCTCCAATAGCTTCAATTTTGTATGGCCCTTTCCATAAGCTATCAAAATTTCCATGCTTGCCCTTATCTTCATTCCTTGAATACCATTTCAGCAACAAATCTTCCATCTGGAAATCATTAGTTTTTTTCCTTCTACTAGAAATATTTTTGAAATTTTCTTGAATCATTCGTGTCTTATTGTAGGATTCCTCTCTGGATTACTGCAGTTGGATGGTTTGGTTGATTCTTCTCTTCAAATAAATTTTTTTCCACTTGTGTTTATTGCAATAATTTTAGTACAGGGATTCCTAGTGAAGTAGGAAAAATTACATCCACCCCATAGGCTATTTTAAATGGAGACATTCTAATAGATCTCTTGGTAGTAACTCTGTCAACCCACAGGGCATTAATCAACTTTTTATGCTATGATTTTTTATTTTCCCACAACAAATTTTTGATAATGTTGACTAAACGTTTTTTTGAAGACTCAACTAATCCATTTCCTTGTGTATAGTAGGAAGTGGAGTGTCCTAGTTTGATATGGGTTTTATCATAGAAGTCTACCATTTTCTTTGATTTAAAGGCTACAACATTTTTAGTGATAAGTTTGTGGGGACACCCAAATCTAGAAAAAATGTTTCCCTCTAGAAGTAAGATGATGACGATATCTGTGGCTTGTCTAAACAGGATGGATTCAATCCATTGTGTAAAGTCATCAGTGGCTGCCAATATCCACTTATGTTGGCCTGAGGAGGTTGGATGATTTCACCTATGAAATATAGACCCCACTATTGGAAAGGGACTTCAACTGAAATAGGATTTAATGGTAAGGGTAAAATCTTTATTTTGCCTTAAAAATTTTGACATTTGTGGCAAGAGGTAACTCTCTTATGTGCATATGTAAACAAAGTAGGCCAACAAAAAATAGCTCTTGAAATTTTATTGGCCGTGGTTTTCCAATATAAGTGTCCTCCACAATCTCCTTTGTGGAACTCCTGTATGAATTTATATGGTTCATATTTCAACAAATAGTTTAGCAATATGCCTCCAACATCTTTTCAATATAAACTCTGATATAAATATAGAATTTCATGGGTTTCAATTTTATAAATCTAGCTTTAGTTTTTGTTAAACTAGGACGAGCTTGTAAATTTTATAGTACAAAAATGATGTTTACATACCATGGTGATGTAGAAAAGGCTTCTGATACTTATGGAGTCGCTAGCTCTTCCTGTTCATCAAGTGCAATAATACAATTGATATCAAGGGCATGAAATTTAGACCCAACCATTAGTTTGACCAATCCTTGGCCCTTGATGAGCTTGGTTGGTCTTATATCAATGTCACACTCAAGGATTACAATGATTCATTTCCCTCTCCTGCCATCTGGATCAACCTGTGTGATAATATCATTTACCACAACACTTGGAACAAATGCAATGATATGAGAATGTAAGATGTAAACCCTAAAGCCTTTCAATGCTTTGACCAAAGAAAATTCTTGCTTCTCCATGAAGTTGTACTTCAATGATGTATCTCTCAAAGTTTTTCTGAAGAAGGCTATCGGATTTTCATGCTCTTCACTATTCTTCCGCAATAAAACAACTACAATAGTATGTTCATAAGAAAAAGAGAAAATCATAAAATATCTAGTAAAGTTAGGGCTTATCAAAACAGAAGCAGTGGTTAAAGCTAATTTGACTTCACTAAAATATTTCTTAGCTTCAATATTCCACTTAATCTTAGTCTCTCTTTTCAACATGTTTGTAATTGAACTTAATATTTCTACCAAGTTAGGGATAAATATCCTAAGAAAGTTTATTCTACTAATGAAGGATTGAACTTATTTCTTATTTCTTGGAGGATCAATTTTGAGTATGATTTCAACTCTGCTGGGATCAATTCTAATGCCTTCTTTGGAAAATATATGATCTATAAGTTTTCCTTCTTCTAAACCAAAAAGATTTTTCCTATGGTTCAGAGAGATACCAAAATTTCTGCATTTTTTGAATACTTTTCTCAAATGTAGCAAGTGTTCTTCATATGTTTTTGAGAATACAGTAATATCATATAGGTAGATTACAATGAACCTGTTAATTTAATTAGTAAAGGCTATGTCCATTTCTCTTTGGAATGTTTACCTAGTATTCATAAGGCCAAAAGGAATTTTCACATACATAAAAGTGCCCCATGGGGTAGTAAATATTGTTTTGCGTTGGTGATCATGATGAACTAGAAACCAGTTGTAACTTGAAAATCCATCTAACAAGGAGATTCTATTGGAACCAACTACCTTTTGTACTATGTGATCCATTTTAGGCAGTGGATAGTTTTACTTTAGTGAGACTTTGTTCAAAATCCTAAAGTCTACACACGCTCTAATTTCACTTGTTTTCTTCCTGGTTGGCACTAGGTTGGAAACCCATTTTGATAACCTCAAAGGTACTATGATTTTGGCATCGTATAGTTTTTTCACTTCTTTCTGAATCAACCAGTGTGGTTCATCATCAGGACAAGATGAGATATCTTATTAAGAAACCTATTTAAATAGATAAGGACAACTCCAACTAGCCGTTGAAAAAACGACTAGTTTGACTTGAATAAGAAATTGAATTAAATTTTTGTCAAATTTTATTAATTTTTAATTATAATTCTAAAATATTTTAATTTAATTATATTTGAATATAATTTAATATTAATACTTTTATATAATTTAATATCAATAATTTTATAAAAATAATTTAATATTATTTTTATATTATCATAAAACTTTAAATTATTTTTATATTTTTAATACTTTAATTTTAATTTAATATTATCATAAAAATTTAAATTATATGTTCTCTAATTTAAAATAAATAAATAAATAAATAAAATAAAATAAAATAGAAAGTAAAATAAAATAAAATTAATAGAAAAGAATAATAATAATAATAATAATAATAATTGATTAAATAATTTAATATTACTAAATAGGTAATTTTCAGATTAAATCATAAGGATAATACTACTACTACTACTACTAATACTACTAATAATAAATGAACAGACCGGGAGAGAGGAATTGGGAGCAAGAGAAGAAAGAACGACCAGAGGGAGGAAAAAAGGGGAAGGGAAAGAAACAAAAAAACAAAAAAAAAACTAAGAGTGAAGGGCAGGAATCTAGCATCTGCTAACACTCCACCCATCATCCCTGTTAAGGTTAACCGACCTCTTTTCGATTTCCAAGGCTTCCCTCAATTTTCGGTGGTGGAAATGGTCAATCCTTGCAATAACCTCAGTATCTTCAATACAAATATGATGATTTGTTTTTTCAGCATGCTCTGCTAAGGCAGAGGACCGAGATCTACCATGTATAATGTTAGCAACATGTTCATGAATTATTTGACTAATTGATTGACCAGTTTCACCTATGTCTTCTGTAAGAACACGGAATCAAGTAAACACCCTTACCATCCATTGGGCCAATCGGGTCTTTAACCGATCTAAGCGAACTTTGAATAGTGTGGAGAGGCTTGAATGTTGAAGAGACATTATGTTTCTTCAAGATCCTAGCGATTTTATCAGTAGTACCTTGGATAAACGGAAGGTGAAATCCAGATAACCGATCACAAGGATCTTTCTTAACCCAAGGACCTTTTTCTACTTTTTGAAAAGTTGTAAGACATTGAGCCCTACTATAACCGTTCTTACAGAAGACATCAAAGAGATGTGATTTTTCACCTTCAAAATGGTGAACATCAGAGATTATAAAGGCTCTGGTGACTAGGGTACTGAGAACCCCAAGTTTCTGAGCCGGGAAATGATGAGAACTAGCATGTAAATACTGCTCAGTATGCGTCTTCTTTCTAAAGACTTGATGAGAGAAGGAACCATCATCATTTGTCAAAATAAGGACATCAAGAAAGGGTAGACTACCATCCAATTCGAATTCCATGGTAAAATTAATGAAGTCAGATTGATCATTAAGATGCTGGAAGAAAAGGTGCAGTTTCTCTTTACCATGGGGCCACACCACACAGGTGTCATCAACAAACCTTTTCCAAATCCTAGGTTGAAAAAGAGAGGAGGAAAGGGTCTTTGATTAAAATTCTTCCATAAATAGATTAGCAACCACAGGGGAAAGCAGGGAACCCATAGCCACACCAAAATTTTGTTCAAAGAATTCAGCCTCGAAACTAAAGAAGGTCGAGGTTAGACAGATCTCCACGAGATGAGCAGTATCAGGATCCGTGATTCGAGAGATGACATTAATGGATTCGTTAATGGGAATGCAAGTATAAAATGATACAACATCAAAACTTACAAACCTATCATCTAGATCCAACTTAATGTCTTTCAACTCATTAATAAAGGAGGAAGAGTCTTTGACAAAGGAGTTGGTGTGACCCACAAGGGGCTTCAACTTACTGGCTAAAAATTTAGCAAGCAGATAAGTCGAACCACCTATGGTGTTGACAATGGGGCGAAGGGGAGCACCATATTTATGAATCTTAGGAAGAACATGGCAGATGACACGGTCCCAACCCCACATATCATAGTTAATTTATGATGATGTGGAATCTAACGTAGGTAGTGACATGGCAAGCTGATGTGGCAGATGATGTGGCCTCGACCATTTATGATGATGTGGAAAGGTGAAGTGGCAATGACGTGGCAAGGTGATGTGGCATGATGACGTGGAGATGACGTGGACCTGGCCCACATATTGCACATCGCAAGCTCACGACGATAAATGCTCAAGAATCATGTTAAAATGTCGAAGTGAAAGATGTGATACGAGGAGTGGACGCGATGGAGTTACAAAGACAAAGACTAAAGGATTTAAAGTTTGGCGTGGGACCCAATCGCATAGAGCACATCACAAGCTTAGGAGGATAAGCGCTCAAGAATCATGTTAAAATGTTGAAGTGCGAGATGTGATACAAGGAGCAGACACGATGGAGTTACAAAGCCAAACACTAAAGGATTTAAATTCCAATGCGGGACCCAATTAGATATCGCAATTGCAAAGCTCAGGAGGAATAGAACCATGTTGAAACACGAAAATGCAAAGAGAAACAAGGGCTCGGATGCGATGTAGTTTCAAAGGTGAACTCCAAAGGATTTCAAATCCGGATGTAAAGAATTTCCTATGTTAAATCACATCGGAGGAGGAAAAGGAGGATTACAATGTAAAACCTATGGAACGTTGAAATGCGATAGATGTGGCCAGACGCGATATTGTTTAGAGTTAAATATTAATATATTTCAGATCCAGGGTTCTTTGTGGATACGCCTATTTTACGAAGAAAAGACTGAACACGGGCAAAAGACTCGGGTGTATAAATAAAAATCTAAACGGGAGTAGACTCGAGTAAGATCCGACTCTAAGTATAGAACGGTGTTATGCAGTTTTCGAAGTGAGTTAAAAGGAAATTTTGAACGCAAGAGGAAATACTCGGGAAAGTGACTTGATACTCATGCAAGGCTAGTGTGTTCATTAAATAGCAAAAGTCTGAAAGCAGCAGAAGGAGACTCAGGTAAGTGATCCAACATAAAGCAAAGGAGCAAGTGAAGGTTGAACACTGCGGGCACGAGTAGAAGAGGCAGAATCAGGAAAAAGGAGATATGGTGGCACTGATGGAAACGTGAAAGCTGGGTCAATTCGGGAAAAAAAATTTTGTGTATAACTATTATGATACAACTGTAGAAATAGAAAAGACAGTGACAACAATAGAAAGGAAAAATTCACAATGAGCCAAGAGCTGAAAAGGCTGAGTGAAATATACTTGCTGTAACTGAAAATGTAAATGAAATAATTATTTTTTATTGTATGTGATGCAAAGGAAAGTCTCCATAGGCATAGGAAAAACTCCATGAGTGTTGTCATGATTATTTCTGATGTAATAACCTGAACTGAAGAATGAGGAATCGAATGGGTGGATGGCATAGGGTTAGGCCTGTATACTTCATATTCCCTGTAGAATGAAAATAGTCACGGAGTTATCTGTATAAGAGATGTAATATCAGTGCATAAGGAGGTTAGAAAGCTGTAGAATGGAAGACAATAGAAGAATGTAAGAGAGTTTCAGAAAGTTGGAGAGTGGAATAATAAGAGAGGGTTGAGTGAGGGGATTGTAGTCTCCTTTCAAGTTGTAGCTTGATAAATGTCCAGTTGGATCTGGATGAGGTAAGAGGCTCCTATAGGTTGTATCCCACAGAAAATTTATGGGAGTCGGTGCTTCCTTGCATGTTGTAGCTTGCAGAAGTTGAGGTAGGAGCCTCCTATAGGTTGTAGCCTACAGAAAATTTATGGGAGTTGGTGCTTCCTTGTAAGTTGTAGCTTGCAAAATTTGAGGTAGGAGCCTCTTGTGGGTTGTATCATGTAGAAAATGCATGGGATTTGGTGCTTCCGTTTTAGGTTGTAGCTTGATTGATGTCCAGTTGGAGCTGGTTGAGGTAGGAGCCTCCTGTGGGTTGTAGCCTGTAGAAAAAAGATGGGGGTTGGAGCTTCCTTGCAAGTTGTATCTTACAGAATTTGAGGTAGTAGCCTCCTATAGGTTGTAGCCTACAAAAAATTAGTGGTTAGAGGGAGTTGGAGCTTGCCTTTGCATCACAACAATAATAAGATGTGGCTTTCTCCCTTATGGGTTTCCACTTATATCTGTCGTCTATGTTCTTGATGATTATGTGTTGATGTGATGTATTATTCTTCTTAATTACTTATTGTTCACACATTCAATTTTTTGATTCATTATGTATTAAGCTTCTTATAAAATGAAATAGTTAATGAGTTGAATGAAAAGAGTATTAATGACAAGGAATTTACTAAAATTATTCACCCTACCCTCTCAGTTTAACTAAGGGTTCATCAATTGGTATTAGAGTGGTTCCTTTGGTGTAATCCTAATAGATTGAAGGAGATTTGATTGAGTGATGGACTTTCAAAATGTACACATGTTGAGTACAACAAAATTTCCTAAATGGATAGATAAGGTTAAAACAAATTTAATGGCTTATGAACCTGAGGCATGGAAGCTTGTATGTGATGGTTACTACACTGACTCTCCCTCTTTGCAAGAACAACAGTGGAATGCTAAGGAAAAATGTGTGATATAAAACAGTCTTCATAACAAGGATCTTGATTCAATAATGGATTTAACTTTTTCAAAAGGAATCCGGAATAGATTGCATATCATGCATGAAGGAGACACTAGTGGTTGCATTATCAAGAAGGAGAAGATAAACAAAAAGAAGAAGAAGAAAAATTCCTTTCAAAAGGAAAAATGTAAATAAAATGAGATAACTGCTAGGGTGAATGGATGTGATTGCCATGAAGAAAGTACAAATGAAGAAAAATCCAAAGTTGACACAACCTTGACTGAAATAGAAAGATTGAAGAATGAAAACAAAGACCTTAAGACACTGGTGCAAATATGTGATGAGAGAGAATATGAAGATAAGGAAGAAATTGTTAGCCTGGAGGCATAACTTGGAGAAGCAAGGAGTTTAGGAAGAATGATTAATAACCAGCTCAAGCAGAGAGATATGCAATACGAAAGACTAGAGTTTGAAATCATTTCAGGTGGAAGACAACTAGATGAAGAAAAAGCTAAATTTGTTAGAATATTGGACAGAGTCACAAGTAAGCACAAAGTTAAGCTCTCATTCAAGTTCTTTAACTATGGAAGAGTGGGCCACTGCGCCTCAAAATGTCCCAATAAGATAACAGAGAATCAGTCTAAAGGGAAAGAGAAAAGAAACTCCTATAATATGCAAAAAGGGAAGAAATTTAAGAGATTTTTTTTTTTTCCTAGCAAGATAGTAGTGCATCTGAAAGCTCATATGAATCCCCAGATGAAGATGGAATCTTAGAATTCACATTAATGGGTATGGATTATCTTGAAGATGATTCTCTGGAATAAGAAGAAGAAGGTAAGGTAGACCTTGAGGTGGAGTTGGTAAGTGCCTTAAAGGAAATTTAAAGGCTTAAACTTAAGAGTAAGAAACATAAAGAGATTCTTCTGAAATATGAAAAAACAGAACTAGATTCAAAAGATCTTATTAAATTAAAAGTTGAACTAGAAGAATCAAGGAAAATAGAGGATACTCTGAAAAGGGAAATAAAGGAGAAAAATCAGGAGTGTGAAAAGCTAGAAGAAGAAGTGGTAAGCCTGAGGAAGAAATCAGAGAAGGCCCAAATTGAATTAACTATGAATATTCCTCAAATGAAAATCTCTGGACAATTGAAAAATATATTAAATGCTGAAAGATCTCCCATTATAAAGGTTGGGATAGGCTATAAAGGAGAAACCAGTAAGTCCAAGATAGAGGGTAACAAGGATATCACTTTTGTGAAAGTTGTAATAAAGAAAAATGATAACTCTCATCAATTTGAGATTATTTCAGCTAGAAGACTGCTAGAAGAAAGGAGTAGGTTGTGTGAGAAGCTCGGAGATGAGATTTCCTCCATGGAGAACTCAAAGAAGGCAGACATTGAAAGGGATGGTGAAGTGGCTCAAAAAGGATCCACAGAAGCAGAAGCCAACAAGAACTTGATGTGTAATGAAACAAACAGAAACAAGCAGCAACATCAAGAGACAAAGAATGAGAGGAAGAAGCAAGAAGTTGAAAAAATCTCAATTGCTCCTAAAGATTAATTGAACAAGTTCGGAAGATCTCAAAGGAGGTTCTTTCCTCCTATGAAAAATATCACATGTTTCTCTTGTCATAAACTAGGACATATGGCAGCACATTTTAAGACAAGGAATATCGACTTCAATCAGCAAAATATGCAGAAAATGACAAGACCCCCTCAAGCAAGCAAATGGAAAAGACAATCTTTCACCAAGTACACAATTCATTTCCCTGTGTATTGTTATTCATGCCATGACTTTGGACATGTAACAACTCAATGTAAGACGAAGAAAATCAAGGTTACCCAGAAAAATATGCAGCAAATGAGAAGACTACCTCAAGCAAACAATTGGAAAGGACAACCTTTCACTATGTACATAAATCATTTCCAAGGCTACTGTTCATGCAATGAATTTGGACATAAATCTGTTTAATGTAAACTATGTTAAAAAAGGAGCACAAAATGTTATACATCATCTCAAATGTACCTAAGTAAAATAAGATGTTATGTATGCCACAAGCTTGGACACAAAGAAAATGACTGTAGGTTTCCATATACATTAAAGGACTCTAGATAGATGATGGAACCAAATCAAATCAAATCAAATTGTGAATCAAAAGGAGATGCGGATATTGTGAGGAAACATAACAAAGTATGGAAGAAGACAAAAAAGGAGGAGCTTGTTACTTCAATAACATAATGAATCCATCATAGTCTCAGGGGGAGCTGCTCTAGGAAGCAACAAAAATATCCAGTCAGTGATAGACAAGAAGCAACATCCCAGGGGAGAGCAGTTCATAACAATTCCCCATAAGAGTTGTCAAAGAAGAGCTGCTTGAAATAAGAACAGCTAAAAGTTCAGGAAGGGAAAGGACAATTCCTCTGGCAGAGAACTATAGAGGAAGAAGGACATCTTAAGCACTCAATAGCCAATAGGTTGATGGAAGAAGAGAAAGCAACAAGCAACCATGGTGGTAAAGGGAACATCAATCATGAACTTGGAAACTAAGAGGATGATTACACTGTGTGTCTCACTGCAAGTGTTGATAATGAAACAAAATTATTTTAAGAAGGATGAATAAGAAAAATGTTATTATCATTATATCATTACAAATATCCATCCCAAGTGTTATTATTGGAGCAATGGTATGATACAGGTCCTCAGGATTAGAATATTATGGTATGCATCATGGTGGTGGTATGGTAGAAATACATCAAGGAAGCACCCAAGCATTGGTATTGGAGAAAGCATTACTAATGTGTTGAGCTTGCATTGAAGTTGGGCATATTTTTGTTTTGGAGGTAAGCAGATAAATGAATGATAAAATTGTGAATAATTTGTCTTTGAGACTCCGATTAAATAAATTGAAAAGGTCTTCTTGAAACACATTGTGATTAAATAATTGATTGATCCTGCATCTCCACCAGTACAAACGGTTAATGATGCCAGAATCAGATTATGTATATTGTTGATTGTTGTTGAGAACAGCGGAGATCTCAATGCAAATAAATGAGAGTATGAAGGGTATCGTAACTATGGTTTTATGTGAAAGCCGAAGTGAAATTACCGCATGGATTATCAATGGGTATCATATTATCTCATGGCCTTGGATGCATAGACATTTTTGGCATAAGTGTATACCACAGAGATCAGATATATCAAGCTCTAACCATTAGTCTTCCTTAAGCTTGTGTTACACCTGAAAGTTATGTAACAATGGTATGTGGCTGAATTTGAGAATCCCTTATAAGAAAGTATGAGCGACTGGCCTATGAACCAAGTTTTTTGCAAAGAAATCCTTAAATCTGAAACGAAATCACTGTGTAATATGGTATTAAAGGTGAATAGTGGTTGCAAAAGATATATTGGAATCATCATATTTGAACAGATGTGTATTGCAAAAGAAGACATATTCCATCTACAATCTTCCTTAACAGATATGTATCTCAGATGAAGATAATAATATAGACTGAAGTATATTTGGAGCAGACTTTAAATATCAAATGGATCACTCTCAGTATTTTAGTATTATTCCAATGATACATTTCTGATTATATAAGTCTGATACAGTTTGTTCTATGGAGTTCCCTTATCATCACTTTCAGCACTACACAAATGCAAAGAGTCTGTACTTTGGGATGGTATCAACGTACTGTGTATATACATACAAGTTCAATGATTCCCAAAGTGTTCTCCAAACAATGCTTATACACCAAATGGAGCAGGAGTCCCAGCCAGGTATGTGGATAGAATGAAGAATGCTTATGCAGAACTCTAATAAGGCAGAAAATACACTAGAAAAAGGTGTAACCATTTTCCATTGATGTCAAAGGGGGAGGAAAATCAAGCAAAGGAAGATAGACACTTCTTAGAATGACAGGGGGAGGAAGCATTGCAGGAAGTGTTGCCATCAATGCCAAAGGGGGATATTGTTGGAAATACTGTCATTAATGGCAAAGGAGCAGAAAGGAGTAGCACCAGAATTATCATTGAGAACAAAGGAGAAGATTAGGATCAACTGGAGTATAAAGGATCAATAAGGCAAAGAAGGAAAAATTTAAGTGGAGAAGCATAAAAGGGAGGCAGAGGAGAAGCATTAGAGGAAAAGGAGCAAGGGAGAGGAGCAAAAAAGAGGCATGGATCAACCCCAGAATTATCACTAAGGAAAAGGAGTAGAGAGGAGTAGAATATGAAAAAAAGAGGCAAGGAGCAGCATTAGAATCATTATCTAAGGCAAAGGAGCAGAAAGGAGCAGCAAAGAGGCAGAACAATGCAGTTCAGTTGGTGTGATTCCAGTCTGGAGCAAGTGGATGTGTGTGCAGGTTGAATAAGAAACAAATTTGTATTTTGGATTCAGAGATCTAATACAGAATGGTGTTTTGTATTCGGCATTAAAATAGTATGTAAAGTGGCAACATCGTATAATCATAGATCCAAGTGAATAAGAGAAGAGAATACCCAGGAAGGAGTAACATGGAGGAGACAGAGTTGTAGAGTAGCAGTAGTTGAACAAACAGGCGAAATTATTAAGGCATAAAACCCCTAAGAAAATTTCCAAAGGAGAAAATGGACGGTTCTGATTAAATCGCAAATATTAGCTTGAAGATCGACGAAGTTAGATTTCATCGCAGACTAAATTGTGAAAGTTTCGAAGTGGACACGTTTAAAGTAGAGGTCCTTGCGCATATCGCATAATGCATGCAATATGGTATAACAGTTAACAACGGAGATGTAAATTTTCGAAGTGTCGATGAGGTGAATTAGTGAAGAGCCAAAGTGCGATGGGCAAGGTTTTGCGACATGCGATAAGGTATTCCAAGGCAGTGATTTGCGAAATCGAAAAATTAGTATTATTGCGATATGGTTAAACTTGTGAAGTTGTGATAATGTGCATAGGTTGCGATGTGATAAGAAGTGGGTTTTTTGATGCAATGCGATCACATATCGCTATCAGTGATTTTTATGTTTATTAAGTTATCGCAAGTTACATGTTGTAAGTAGCGATACCCAATATGTGAAGTTATGATTTGCCTTATTGCTGAATATAGTGATCTTACGTGCGTAGAGGGTAATTCTGTGGGCCATAAGAAATGGGTAATTTAAGGTTTGACAACTTAATCTCATATCGCAATCGCAAGAGGAAGGATGATCACAAAAAAAATAGAGACACAGAAATTGTGAAATGCAAAGTGCGGGAGATGGCGCGACAGTGATGTGGCGATGATGTGGTAGTGACATGGAAAGATGCTGTGGTAGATGACATGGCCCCAACCCCACAGATCGCAGTTAATTTATGATGACGTGGTAGCTGATGTAGGCAGTGACGGGGTAAGCTGACATGGCAGGTGACGTGGCCCTGACCCAACAGATCATAGTTAATTTATGATAATGTGGAAAGGTGACGTGGTAGTGATGTGGCAAGGTGACGTGGACCTGGCCTGCATATCGCACATCACAAGCTCATGAGGATAAGCACTCAAGAATCATGTTAAAATGTTGAGGTGCGAGATGCGATACGAGGAACAAACACGATGGAGTTACAAAGCCAAAGACTAAAGGATTTAAAGTTCGGCGTGGGACCCAATCGTATATCGTACATTTCAATCTCAGGAGGATAAGCGCTCAAGAATCATATTAAAATGCCGAAATGCAAGATGTGATATGAGGAGTGGATGCGATGGAGTTACAAAGCCAAAGACTAAAGGATTTAAAGTCTGGCGTGGGACCCAATCGGATATCAGAATCACAAAGCTCGGGAGGAATAGAACCACGTTGAAACGTCAAAATATGAATAGCGACAAGAGCCCAGATGCAATGTAGTTTCAAAGGTGAACTCCAAAGGATTTCAAATCTAGATGTAAAGCATTTCCTGTGTTAAATCGCATCAGAGGAGGAAAAGGAGGATTATAACGTAAAACCTATGGAACATCGAAATGTGATAGATGTGACCGGACGCGATATCATTTAGAGGTAAATATTAATATATTTCAGATCCAGGGTTCTCTGTGGATACGCCTATTTTACGAAGAAAAGACTAAACACAGGAAAAAGACTCAGGTGAATAAAGAAAAATATGAATGGGTGTAGACTCGGGTAAGACCCGACTCTAAGTTCAGAACGATGTTATGCGGTTGTGGTAGTGAGATAAAAGGAAAGGTTGAGCACAAGAGGAAAGAATCGGGCAAGTGACCTGATACTTGTGCAAGGTTAATGCGGTCGTTTAATAACAAAAGTATGAACACAACAAAAGGAGACTCGGGTAAGTGACTTGACACAGAGCAAAGGAGCAGGTGAAGGCTGAACGCTGCAGGCACAAGCAGAAGAGCCAGAGTCAGGAAAAAGGATATATGGTGGCACTAATGGAAACATGCCAGCTGGGTCGAGTCAATAATAAAGCATTTGTGCAGAACTGTTATGATATAACTACAGAAACATAAAAGACAGTGAGAGCAGCAGAAAGGACAAATGCACAACGAGCCAAGAGCTGAAAGGGCTGAGTGAAATATACTTGTTTTAACTATAAATGTAAATGAATTAATTATTTTTTATTGTATGTGATTGTTATAGAATAATTTTTCACCCTCATGTGATTCATGATTGTCTCTTTGGCCTTGGGCACCCATTCCCACAGACTTGAAGAAAAGTTCATAAAAAACAGTGTTTCAAATCCCATACGCGGGTATGCCCAGACTTTTTCGCGTGTATACGCAAGTCCATAGATACTTTTCCGTGTATGCCATTAAAATCATTAAAAAATATATAAAAATCCCTATTTTCGAGGCTGGGTTGATGGTTATTCTAGTAATTCAACCACCCCAGCCCATGGCCAATTGTTTCCAACTAATTGAAACTACTTTGAGGGAGTATAAAAGCCCCTCATGTGCATGGCCTAAGGGAGAGAGAGAAATTATAGATATTATACTCTGTTGGAGCCCCAATTCAAGTCTGATTTCCCATGCCTCCTGCACTTCCCAGTTTATTACAGGAAACCCTTGGTTCCTGGAGATGTTCATCAGCTTATATGTCATCTCATGTGCACAAGTCTTGGAAGAATCTTAGCGAGGCAAGGGCAGGACGGATCCCGACGATGGTCTGTTCGAAGATCGTGGAAGGATTCAGGTGATCTCTCCACTTTTCTATTATTGTACATGTTGTTCGTAATGAAGAAGAACCATCTTGTTCCCGAATTCACGTGTTAATATCTGCTTGCATATGTGAAAATATTGTTAATTAAGCATTTATTATTGTTTATATGATGTTTCACATGGATTACACTGACATTTAGGATAGATATATGTTGTACAACTAGATTTCTGTGCACGTTTCTTCTTGGTTTTCTGGTTGAAGAGGAAGAAGGGTTGCTGGGGGTTTGGACCCCGCCGGATCTACATCAAACGTAGGACCTACGGGTGAGTTCTACAATCTGTCATATCTAGTTTTTAGCGTACAAGTGTGGTTGTGTGAGTCCTTATTGAATAGCATGCCCTGATATGTGGAGGTTTTGACCCAACGACCTCTAGGGAGTTATTTCCCGAAACAGAACTGGCGACTCTACTGGGGATCGCATTCTTGTGATTCCCCTGTTGGGTGGTTTCAGCTGTTTTGAAGGTTTCCGACAGTTTTAATCATTATTTCCGGTCCCATTGGTTTTTTCTCAGTCAGACTGAAGACCTGGTTCTTTAGCCAGGCTTGACCTTTTTATTTTTCATTATTTACCTTTCCATACGTGAGTTTTCCTGCACACAGTCGCGTATACACGCAGTTTTTGTGAAAGGAATTCGCGTATACGCGGGTTTCCTTTGACACAGTCACATATGCACGCTTGTTGCAAAACTGCTAAGTAGCATATGCCTGGGCAAATTTTGAAATTTTTGATTTTTTGACTTTTTGGTCTTGTCTGCCTGTGGTGACCTATTCCTCCAATGTCCTTTTAGTCTCTGGATTGTGTTGAAAGTGGTTATTGGTCTTTTTCTCTCTTGTTTGGTTGAATACTGGCTCATTTGGAAAATCTTGTTTTTCTAGTGCTTGCATTTCTGGCTTGAGTACCAAGATCTCTTTCTGGAGATTCTTGGTTGTTCTGCTTAATCAGTTCAAAGAGCTTCTTCTCATATGCTATTTCCTCATTTTATGCTTTGCTTTTCACTTAGATGTTTGCCTACTTTTTGGTTGGTTTTCTTGATTTCATTTGACTAGGTCTTGTTGCAATTTTTGAAGAGTCATTTTTGGTTCTTCAAAGTCCTTGTTTGCTGCAAGATTGGGCTATTCTTCTGGGCTGAGTTGCTAAGTTTCTTGTCTTCCTTTTGCTCGCGTGAATCTTGCTACTAAGTGGCATTATAAGATTTGGAGCATTGTTCTTGAAGTTTGCTTGAAATTCGGAGATTGTTTGACTTAGTGATTGGATAGTTTTCTTAGTCTTTTTGAAGTCTTCTTTTTATAAAAATCAAAAGCACAAAAACATTTTGCTTTGCCTTTGCTTTTGTTTTGCAATTTTTTTTCATTTTTTTTCATCTTTTGAAGCTTTGTTGAGATTTCTTACCTTCGGTTTTTGGCTTGATTTGGGAAGGGAATTTTCATTGGTTTCTTTGTCTTATTTCGAGCATATTTTGGTGTCTTTATACTGAGAGTTTCTGATTTGGGAACTGGCTTTGTGGACAACCAGAAAAGTGATAGAACTGAGGGATTCTTGGAAATTTCTCTTTGCTTTGTTAGATTTTGCATCTTAGAATTGGTATGCTCTTAGTAATTTGCATTAGGTGCACTTGAACATTTAGTATTTTTCATAAATTTTGCAAGTGTGAGATTTGATATCTGAAAAGAAAAAATATAATCTCATAGAACCCGTGTAGAAATTTATTTTCATCGAAAGGCAATTACTGCATCTGCATGTAGTTTGGTTTTCATTAATTTCTTTTCTGCGTCATAAAACATCACGAGTTTCATTTCCATATTCCCTTGACTTAATATAACAGCCAACTAAAATAAGCGCAATAATCTAAAAACAACTAGAAAGTTTTTTATTAAGTGTCATACACCAACTAACTAGGTTGTAGGGCCTTGGATTAGGTGAGTGGAGAGTTAACTCTCCAAGGCCGCTCAAAATAAAACATATAAGTTTATTAATTGAGCGAAATACAACACCGTTAGGTGGACTGGGAAAGCTCTCCTCCAGAGAGTCAAGCGCGAGGGGAAGTGAAGGCCGAGAAGAGAGATACCCCCTCTCTGATTTGTTGGATCTTGCCTCAAGACCGTTCCGCCTGGCTGCTGAGACGGATTGGTGCCCTTAGTTTCCATTCCTAGGTTCCACACAGGTGACTCCGGGGGGGAATACCCGTGGTACCTGAGGCAGACGTCGTATCACTTCCAGCAATACTTCTGGATGGTGCCCCGACGAAGCTTGGGTACTTTCACTGGCAAAGGCCGTTGTTAGGAGGTCGTCGTAACTATTTCTGTTACCTTCGCTAGTAGTCCTAGGCCGTAATTATCCCAGACTACTTTCGGGAGGTCCTATTTTTCGCTTTCTCGTATTTTGGTGTCCGGTCCTAATCACCCAGAGCGGAAATACCTGAAGGCTGCTTGCTTGGTTGCATCTTAGGGATTTTTTGTAGTGGGTGCTCTTTGCTCCTAGCTTGCCTAGCTTTATACTTTTTTTAGTCTAATTAATATGTTAAAGTGGCTGATCAAGCGCCTCGTCGATCGAGGAGAATCCGGGGGTTATCTCCCAAGAGTGTTGAGCCTTCTTCGAGAAGGCGTAGGAGTAATATAGCAGGTGAATATCACCCAGTGGTATCTGACGTAGCGGAGAGAGATCCTCCATTAGGGCTTGAAGGTTTTGTTGTAGGTTCTGGTGTTGGTTCCGAGAGGAGTGCTCCACTCCCCTCGAGAGTCTTATTTCTGCGAGAGCTAGAAATAGAAGTAGAGGAAGTACCTGAGTCTCCTCAGTCACTTCCATCTCCTCTTCCTTCTGATTCTCTATTTGTTTTTGAGTACATCGGACCTGAGTCTGAAAGACCAGCAAGTCCTTATCCATCTTATTCATACCTTTCGATGGCCACGACTGGGAACGCGGCTTCGGCTGTGAGTGCTGCAAACATTCAAACTCCTGCTTCAGTAGAAGGAGAAGGCACAATTTCTATATCTTCGATTACTTCTAGTACTACTGTGTTTGGCTCTGGCTTCACCCAAGCACAAGCTTCTCAATCTGGTCCCTTTTGTTTTGGAATGCCCACTAGTGGGATTCCTTCGTTTTACTTTTCCACTGCTGCATCTGCACCCATGGCATCCATGGCTAGTGGGTCAGCTTCTTTTCAAGGGTTCCCCTTCAGAAGTGGGCATATTCCTAGTTCGAATCCTTCCTTAGGGTATTTTCCTTTTACTTCTCAGACGCAAAGTTTTAACCCTTGGTCTGGAGGTTAGAGTTCGACTACCTTTACCGGTTGGAACCCTATCTTTACAGCAGTGGGGGCAGGGAATCAGTTTTACGCTGGTCAACAAGGGAATGTTTCTTTCCCTTTGTCGAGTGCTTATCATAATTTTTCTCCTCTTTCTAATGCTTGGAACCCCTATCAGGGGCTTTCCTCTTCATTTACTACTTCGGGGGGGGAACTGGTCCGGTCTTTGGTAACTCTATGCTGGGAGGGGGTCCTTCTCCAAATGTTGGGTCCTTTGGCCCAACATTTTCTACGAGCTCTTTTTGGCAACCTGGTGCCTCATCAAATCCAGGTTATTCTTTTCAAAATGTTGGGAATCCATCCCACCAAGGATGGAATCCTCAGGCTCCTCCTCGTTTACCTTTTCTGGCAATGTTGAACTTGCTAGATTTGTCAAAATTGACAAATGATCCGATTCAATATAGTCCGGGGTGGCCTCCGGTTCCTACCAAACTACTTTCGGACATTCCAAAGTTTGAAGGCAAGAATGGAGAGGACCCGGCTGATCATATCACCACTTTCCATCTTTGGTGTTCATCTAACTCCCTGATCGAAGATTCGATTAGGTTGAGATTGTTTCAACGCACCTTGATTGGAAATGCTGCCAAGTGGTACATTGAATTGGCTGGGGGCAGTTTTGCTACTTTTGGAGATCTGGCTACTACATTTCTAAATCATTTCCAGTTGCCTGTCCGTTATGATGCTGGGACTGAACTCCTAGCTAATTTTAAACAGGACGACACAACCCACATTTCTGATATATTCAGGAATGGCGGAGAAGGAAGAGACTGATTAAAGTTCATATTCCGGGTGAATTCCTTTTAGAATGGTTTTTGAAATCTCTCTAGTCGGATATTTATAAGGATGTATCCCTGTCCGGGGTATTTTCTGAGGAACAGGCTATTTTCAAGGCCCAACAACTTGAATTGATATATTCTCTATCTGGTGTCCTTCAAAAATATTTTCCTAATGCTCCTCACTCCAAGTTAGACTTATCCAAGACTAAACCCGGTCCTCATGGTGATGGACTTATTGGATCAAACGATAGTGGTGCAGCTAACCTGCTTAGTCAATTGCAGCAGTTGTCTATACAATCTGCTCCTTCTGGTCAGGCTGTGCCTGCTGAGTCATCGCCTTCTCAATCTTTGTCGGTAAATGCCGTTCAGACTTCTAACCCTAAAGGAAATCAACAATCCGAAGGGAAGAAGAAGGGACGAAATAAGAAAAAGGGCAAGAATGGGAAGGGTAATGCAAATAAATCCAACGAGCATGTTGGTGAGGGTCCAAAGGATAAAAAGAAAGTGAAGTTTCCATGCAAGTTATGTGTTGGAGACCATCTTACTCACCTTTTCCCTAAGATTCAAGATGTGCAGCGCTTTTTAGCTCAGCAGGGTTCTTCCAGTTCCGAGGCTGTGTTGACTAAACCTTTTCCCCCAGGGCAACAACTAGTTGTTGGCACGAATCAAAATACTGGGGCTTCCTCTGTGGGCACCCAGGAAAGGGAAAATACGTCAAACATATATATGATGAGTTCTCACGCGGATATCACCACGAGATCCCATGATTATGGCGAACCTGAGACTTCGAAAGCCAAGGGTGCTCCCGATGGTACTGAGCCGCTTCATATTACGAGGCCTAATTTTGAGCCTATACCTCGGATTCCAAAAGCATCTACTAAGCGTATGACGATTAATCCAAATGCCAAGGCTGCCTAGAACTACTCTATTGTGGAAGATCTGGCGCAGAGCCCTTGTGCCATGTCGGCTCTTGAGGTGCTCCAGTCTTGTCCAGCTCAGCGCAGTGCGCTGCTCATTGCTATTGGGGCTGTTGATCCAAAGAAATCTCTTGTGATTACATTCGATATGGCTAATTTTAAAAAGAGACTCCCCCATCATATGGCTTTTCATATCAAATCATCCTACCGGAAATTCAATATCTTCCGGACGGTCATTGATGAGGGTGCTTCCACATGTGTGATGTCTCTCACATGTTGGAAGGGAATTGGATCTCCCGCAGCTGTTCCATCTGCTACTCTTCTGACTGCGTTTGATGGTCATTCTCACAGACCGCATGGTATTGTCCCAGCTTTGCCCATCTGTGTTGGGGGAAAAACTGTAAATATAAAGGTTGAGATAGTTGATGCAAGCTTGGACTACAACCTTCTGTTGGGGCGAAACTGGATTTATGAGATGGATGCTGTTGCATCCTCATTATTTCAGATTATTTGTTTCCCTCATGAAGGGAGGATTGTTACAGTTGACCAACTGGACTGTTCTCTTATAGACCTGAATGCATCTACTGACTCCACTATTCCAAAATTGGATAATGCCAAGCCGCCTGTTGAGAATTTAGGGGTTGGAATGTATTATTCTCTGATGGGTACTTTCGATATTCCACCTCCTACCATTCATATAAATGTGATTTCATCCTATAGGGCTCCTACTCGAAGAGAGTTCTTCAGAACTCATTATTTTTCGGACCCTTGGACCTTGCCTTCCCCTACCTCCACATTAGCGGAAGGTCAAGTGGGTGGAATGGAATTTCCGATGTCTGCAGCTGAGATTGCTTATCAGTCTATTGTTGACTCTGCAGAGTCCATTCCAACTTCTCTTTCTCCAGAGGATTTGGATGGTGATGTGGCTCTAGCTTGGACACTTAATTCTTCTTCTTCCTAGGATTGCCTTGATACCACTCTTCCATCTAAAGAGGCCATCCTGGAAGCTATGACTGGTGTAGATAGACTGTGGGATGATTTGCATCATCGGTCTTAATTCTTACCTGATTTAAGCGAAGTTGAATCAAGTTTTCCAAGTCCTTTGTCTTCTGGTCTTGTTCACCCAGTCCTGAACCCTTTAGCACCAACATAGGTATATGCTGAAGGGAACATGGTTGTGATTTCTCCAACTATCCCGGTGAACATTTCTAGGGATCCCAATGTTATATAGAATGTCTTCATCGGAGCTGAATGTTCCCCTGAAGAGATTCAGATTTACACCGATCTCTTTAAAGAGTTTAGGGATGTGTTCACTTGGTCTTATGAGGAAATGCCTGGTATAGATCCATCTATTGTCCAACATGAGATCAAGACTTACGAAAATGCTAAGCCTATGAGGCAAAAGCTTTGTCCGGTCAATCCTAGGAAGGCTGTAGCTATCAAAGCCGAGGTGGAGAAGCTGCTCAAGGCGGGATTTATTTTCCCTGTTCCTTTGACTGAGTGGGTTTCGAATCCTGTTCCCGTAGATAAAAAACAAGGAACAATTCGAGTTTTCATTGACTTGAGAGACCTTAATAAAGCATGTCCAAAAGATAATTACCCCACACCATTTATTGATCAGATTATTGATGAGTGTGCCGGTAATGAGATTTTCTCCTTCATGGACGGTGTCTCTAGATACAATCAGATTACTATCCATCCTGAAGATCAGCATAATACTACCTTTATTTGTCCCTGGGGTACTTTTGTTTACAAGAAGATGCCTTTTGGTCTTAAAAATGCTGGGGCTACATTCCAGCGGGCCATGTCATATGCCTTCCACGACATCAAACATATTATCGAGGTATTTGGATGATTTAGTTGCTCGTTCTAGAAAGAGAATTGATCATCCTGCTCACCTCCGTCAAGTATTTGAACGATGTCGTTTCTACAAGATTAGGTTGAATCCGAACAAGTGTGTTTTCGCAGTCACATCCGGTTGGTTATTGGGATTCATAGTGTCCAGGGAAGGGATTAGGGTAGATCCCTTCAAGGTTGAGGCAATACTTCAGTTGCATCCCCCATCATCTATTCGTCAACTTCAAAGTCTACAAGGAAAAGCTAATTTTCTTCGGAGATTTATCGTAAATTATGCTGAAGTTACCAAAGGATTTATGAGATTGTTGAAGAAGGGAGTTCCATTCTTTTGGGATGACTTCGCTCAGTGCTCATTCGATGCTTTGAAAAAGGCATTGACCTCTGCTCCTTTATTGAGTCCACCTGATTATAGTAGGGATTTCCTTTTGTATCTTGCAGCAGCAGAATCTACCATTGGTATGTTTCTGGTTCAGGAGGATGATGCTCTTGTAGAGCATGTTATATACTATCTTAGTCGAGGCTTGGTAGGACCTAAACTCCGGTATACTCCGATAGAGAAGATGGCTTTAGCAGCTGTTCACACTGTGCAGCGACTCAGACATTATATTCTTCTACGAAAAACTTATGTTTTGGCAGCAGCCAATCCATTTCAATTTGTTCTCAGTAGGCGAGTGATTGGGGGCAAATACAATAGATGGATTGTGATTTTACAGGAATTTGATCTCGAGTTTATGTCTGCCAAGTCCAAGAAATCATTAGTTTTCGCGGAATTAATTTCTGAGTTGCCTTGTGGAGAAGAGATAGTTTATGATGAATCCTTCCCGGATGAAAATTTGTTTCTCATCTCTCCATAGGATCCTTGGTATGGAGATATCATTGTGTATCTTCAGACTGTGAAGTTTCCCTCTACTTTTTCGAAAGATGAGCGTCGTAAGTTGCGTCACTTGGCTAAAAATTATGTAATTATTGGTGATGCTTTATACCGTCGAGGGGTTGATTCAATCTTGAGACGTTGCTTAACTCTCAAAGAAGCTAAGGTTGTGCTGAATGATTGCCATAGTGGAGCTTGTGGTGGTCATTTATCTGGGCTTGCTACAGCCCAAAAATTTTTGTGTGTTGGGTACTTTTGGCCTTCAATTTTCAAAGATTGTGTAGAGTCAGTCAAAAAGTGTCATCCGTGTCAAGTCTATACTCGAAAAATGCGTGCTCATCCAACTCCGCTTTTTCCAGTCATTACTGTCGGTCCCTTTACAAAGTGGGGTATTGATTATACTACTTGTAACCCGCCTTCGGCTAAAGGTGACAAGTACATTATTGTAGCAGTAGACTACTTTGCGAAGTGGGTCGAGGCTATCCCTACTTTTGGGAATGATGGTGAGACAGCAGCTCTTTTTCTTTTCAACCAGGTTATTGCTCGTTTTGGTATTCCTAGAGAGATTGTCACTGATCATGGTAGTCATTTTCAGAATAGCATGATGGCTAAGTTGGCTCTAAACTTAGGTTTCCGGCAGGAGCATTCATCTCCTTATTATCCTCAGGCTAATGGGCAAGTGGAAGCCATGAAAAAATCCTTGAAGACCATTCTTCAAAGGACGATTGATAAAGCTAGATCCAACTGGCATATCATGTTTTATCCTGCACTTTGGGCATACAGGACGTCAGTGAAAACTGCAACTGGCTTTACTCTGTTTCAACTATTTTACGGGTTGGAATCCGTATTTCCCATTGAATGTGAGATTCCTTCTCTTAAGTTAGCTGTTGAACTTCTTCCTAACACTTCTAGTCTTGAAGAATTTCTCCTTCATTTGGAACATCTTGATGAGCAGCGTCGGGATGTCGCCACGATGAATGAGGCGCATAAGAACCGAGTCAAAGTTCAGTACGATAAGGTGGTCAAACCTAGGGTTTTCTTGGAAGGTGACCTCGTTTTGGTCTATGCCCAAGAGAAAGATGCCCTGGGGGCAAGAAAGTTTAAGTCTATGTGGTATGGCCCCTTCATCGTTAAAAAAGTCCTTAAAAAAGGAGCATATACCTTGGTTGATTTTGAAGGAAATGAGTTGCCAGAGCCTAGGAATGGGCTCTATTTGAAAAAGTATTATGCCTAGGCTTCGGCCTGGAATTTTGCTTTTGTATATAGTAGTTTTGTTTTTGCACATACTTGGTCTTTCGGTCTTTGATGTGATGGTGATGTTTTTTTATTTGCTTTGGCAGGTTGTGTCGAATGTCATGAGTCATTATGGTTTCGCCGATGGTGCAGTAGACACACTCGGAACTTGGCTTCCGTGGCTTGTGTGCTTCATCATCCGTCCGGTCAGCTGTTAGTATCAAGAGGAGTCTGCATTGGTCCTGCTTCCAATAATGTAGTGGAATACACTGCAGTTATTCATCTACTCTCGGAGGCAATATCTTTGGGTGTTGATTCATTGGTAGTTTTCTTGGACTCCCAGCTGGTGGTGTCGCAGTTGAACAATACTTATTGGGTTCGAGATTCATTTTTATTTCGGTTGTTTTTGAGGGTACGTTTGTTACAAATATCATTTCAATTTTTAATATTCATTCATATTCCTCGAGCAGACAATTGGATGGCAGACTCATTAGCTAATCAAGCAATTGATTGGCACATTAATCATTCCATACATTAAAATTCAATTTTCAAAAACATCATGCATTTTTTATACATTTATCAGATCACATCATAAATTGTTGTATATATATCATCAGAGTGTTCAAAAAACTATACAAAATTTGGATCCATAAGTCATACAAAATTAGGGCTTATGCCCGATCATGTTCAATATCAAAAAATATACAGTCATCCAGTAATCAGGTCTATCTAATCCTGTGGTCCCTGCCCAGTATTCGTGTTCCTATAGAACACGATCGCAGTAGCAACACGGCGGAATAACCATACCCAGTCACGTAGTACTCCTACTACTCGTCTCTAGACGGCCTCAGGCAGATCTTCCACTGTATCCATAGGCACATGGCAGGTCAAACCCTCCAAGTTCCTCTGTACGGAATGGAGGGTCCTGTTTGAGTCTGCAGTATCCTCTTTGCCTCTGCGGCGCTTATGTCATGGGTAGCCCTCAGGTCGGACTAGTCCAACATCTGTATCATGATCATCATAATATTGTAAGTCATTTGGAATCCAATCAAAAACATGTCTTGTTTTCACATTTTTTCACATATATTGAAATTTTTTTTAAAAAATCACATAATTGCAAACCTTACCAATTGCGCCCCATGCCGCGCCAGGGGGAAGGACGAGGTCTGGATCACCACGGAAATCCATCCCGGCATAAGGGTAATCCTCCACTGCTATGACTTGTTCTGCCCACCATAGGAAGAAATCGTCATCCCAGGTGGTTCGGGGAACTTCACTTCCCCCTAGTCTCTTCATCAAATCTGCCCACCGGGCAATTCTTGGGTCTCTTGGGTTGTTGATTGAGGAGATCACTCTGGGTCGAAGCCTAGGAATCTTCTCAAAGAAGAATGTCGTCAAAATCGTACCATATCCGAAATGCTTTGTTTTAGCTTTCCGAATCGAGGTCAGTTGTTGCTTCATGTTCATTAGTAGAGCTGTGCACCAATCATATAGATGAACTAAGCATTCTACTGCTATGCTCATCTGCGTCCTGGATGCCTAATGTAAGGAAGCAGATCCTGCTACCCTGCCGATGGTAAACAAGAGAATTTTCATGTCCAACTCTTGTAATTCTTTGATAGCAATCTGAGTCCCAACTTTCTTGGACCCCTCTACACAGTAGACGTGGACATAGTCATCCACTGTAAGCCCTCCCAAAGGCTTACCATGCAAATCTACTGGGTCTCCCCTCCGGGAGAGTCCAGTAATGAAGTATATGTCTTCTACCTCTATGTGTATTGGCATCTGATCTATTATGACACAATCTTCCTCCAGTTCCCAATAATTTACAAGCATTTCGAGCAACCGGACATTACTCTTCATATTTGGCATTTTGAAAAATTTGAGCAATCCACAATTTCGGAGGACATTGAGCGACTGTTGATATTGCATGACTTCATTGTCAATGGCACTGTGCTCACGTTCCCTCCAAGATATAGTCATCCTGAGAAAAATCATTAATTTGTTCATTAGAAACACATTTTTACATTTTGGGTTGCGCATACGCGACTTACTCTATACACAGTCGCGTATATACGCTGCTTGCTCCAAACAAACCCGCGTATGCGCGGAACCGTAATTTAAAATAAAGATTCCAACGGTGAAATTTCCAAATTTTAACCCTATGAACGGACAAAATTGATGAAAAAGAAGGATTAAGAGCTTACCTGACTAGTTTGGTGAAGTTTGACGGCCGATTGCTCATGTTTGACGAAAGAGGCTTTTTCTCCAGAGCTCTTTTTCCCAAATCAGCAAGTAACAATGAACCAAATATGAGGTAACATGTGTATTTATGCCCAAAAATTGAAATTTTTTGCAAAAATTTGTTCTGCTTATTTTTTCAATCTATCTTAAGCTGCATAACCCGAATGCTTGTCAGTGCCCAGATTGGTATATTTTCAGGTCCATTTTGATGAAGTTGAGAATTTTTCCGGTTTTTGATCCATGACTGCTGACCCGTCATGGCAGGTATATGATCTTCACTGGCATATAGGTTAGGAAATCCACTTTTCCGTTGCATTTTGCATACTAGCCTCCATTCTGATCACTTGCCATAGGGTCGATCCCATCAGGTCATGAGTATTTCACCTATTTCACTCGCCGATTATTTAATCATGACTTGGTGGTAGCGCCTTCCTTTACATGGGCTTCCTAGTTAGTTCCTCGCTAGCATTTGTTGCCCATGCTGCTTTTTATGTAAGCTCGGTAGTCCTCTTTAGTCCCACCATGACTTATGTGTTGAAGCCTCATTCTTGTTCTTCTTCACTATCATTTTTCTGGCTATTACCCTAGAGGCTCCCTGGTGTTGTTGAATTGTATTACTGCATTGCATATTGGCTACTTGTTTATCCTGGCCTTTAGTCGGCTTCATTTGGACTCAATGTTTAAGCCATCTTTTGACCTTGACTGTCTGTACAAGTTAACCATTGCATGCACTTAGCTATCATGACTTGACACCCTTTTCACCCATGGATGGAACATTCCTTTGAGTATCGCTTACTAGTTTCGGCCACCTTGCATTGAGCATAGGATCGTTCCTATCCCAGGAACTAGTGGATCTGTTTGTTGATACTCGTTCTATCCATTGTACCATAGCATTCTTTTATTCTTTTTCAAGCTTATTATATGAAAAATACAAAAAAATCACATATAACAAAAAAGAGCTGAAATAGTTCCCTGTTTTGGGAAATAACTCCCTAGAGGTTTGTTGGGTCAAAACCTCCACAGATCAGAGCATGCTATTCAAGAAGGACTCACACAACCACACTTGTACGCTAAAAACTAGATAACATCGATAGTAGAACTCACCCGTAATCCTACGTTTGATGTAGATCCCACGGGGTCCAAACCCCCAGCAACCCTTCTTCCTCTTCAACCTGAAAACCAAGAAGAAACGTGCACGAAAATCTAGTTGTACAGCATATATCTATCCTAAATGTCAGTGAAATCCATGTGAAACATCATATAAACAATAATAAATGCTTAATTAATAATCTTTTCACATATGCAAGAAGATATTAACACGTGAATTCAGGAACAAGATGGTTCTTCTTCATTACGAACAGCATGTACAATGATAGTAAGGTGGAGAGATCACTTGAATCCTTCCACGATCTTCGAGCAAACTGTTGTCTGGATCCGTCCCGCCCTTGCCTTGCTAGGATACTTTCAAGACTTGTGCACACGAGATGACATATAAACTGATGAACATCTCCAGGAAACAAGGGTTTCCTGTAAAAATTTGGGAAGTGCAAGAAGCACGGGAAATTAGACTTGAATTGGGGCTCCAACAGAGTATAATATCTATAATTTCTCTCTCTCCCTTAGGCCATGCACATGAGGGGCTTTTATACTCCCTCAAATTAGTTTCAATCAGTTGGAAACAGTTTGCCACGGGCTGGGGTGGTTGAATTACTGGAATAACCATCAACCCAACCTCGAAAATAGGGAATTTTATACATTTTTTAATGATTTTAATTGCATACGCGGGAAAGTATCTATGGACTCGCGTATACACGCGGAAAAGTCTAGGCATACCCACGTATGGGATTTGAAACACTATTTTTTATGAACTTTTATCCAAGTCTATGGGAATGGGTGCCCAAGGCCAAAAATACAATCATGAATCACATGAGGGTGAAAAATGATGCTATAACAATGGTGAGTAGAAAGATAGAGATCGTAGAAATTTTAATGGCCAAAGTTTTGAGTTGTGGAAGCTCAAGATGGAGGATCTCATTGTGGATAAAGATCGCTGGACTCATTAGATCCAGGTACTAAACCAACTGCAATGTCAGATGAATACTGGAAGAAACTGGATCGGAAGGCTAAGAGCACAATACAGTTGTGTGTCTCAAATTCAGTATTGTTGAATGTATCTGGGGAAGCTACAGCGAAGAATTTGTGGGAAAAACTTGGGACCTTGTACCAATCTAAGTCTTTGGTGAATAAGTTGTTCTTGCGGAAAAATTTGTATAACTTGAGGATGAAGGATGGAGACTTGGTTACAGAGCATCTGAATGCCTTCAATACTGTGGTAAGTCAACTGTCGTCTGTTGATATTAAAATGTCAGATGAAGATAAGTGCATCACTGTTGTAATTTCTACTGCACTCATGGGATACTGTTATTGCAATAGGTAGCAATACAACTACCTTGAATTTTGATGACATTGTCTCAGCCTTGCTGTCGAAGCAAATGAGACGGAGAAATATGGAGGGTAAAAATGGAGATGCCTTATATGTATGAGGAAGGTCCCAGAACAGAAACAAGAATAAGGTTTCGAGTGGGAGATCTAAATCTAGAGGGAGATCTAAATCTCCTGGAAAGTTTGTAAAGGTGTGCTGGAAATGCGGAAAGGAAGGGCACTACAAAAAGGACTGCAGATCTAAAGCTCTTGAGAAAGGAAAGGGATCCGATGATGCTCCTTCTGCAGAGGCAAAAACCACCTCGGATGAAGGTGGGGATGTGTATTTGGCTTCTTCTTCAAATACACATGTAGATCATGAGTCATGGTTGGTTGACTCAGGTGCATCCTTTCACTTCACTCCCCATAGGGAGTGGTTCTGCGAGTATGAGAAATATGATGGTGGTGATGTCTTCCTAGGGGATGATAGGAAGGCCAGAATCGTCGGACGTGGAAAGGTCAAGCTGAAGCCGCAAGGTGGAAGGATTAGAACACTTCCCCGTGCTCGCACATTCTCGCATTGGCCGTGATATCTCGATCAAGGATGATGATGCAGTGTAAAAACAAGCAGTGCCCGAGAAAGATGCCTGCAAGATGGTCTTGGGAGCACTAGTATTAATGCGGAGTTCGATTGCTCTGTATGTTTTTACAGTGTAGCACTGTTATTGATGGGTGTAACAGTTCTGTGGTTCCTGAAAGTGGAGTGGAAAGCCTAGTTGTCTTCGGAGAAAAGACCATGCTATGGCATCAAAGGCTTGGACATATTGGAGAGAAGGGCCTTCGGATACTGCATAGAAATGGTATGGTAGAAGGTATGTCTAATTTCTCTTTGGATTTCGATTTCTGTGAAAATTGTGTATATGGGAAGCAGAATTGGGTGAGTTTTCCTTCTGGTGCTAAGAGGGCGAACAAGATATTAGAACTTGTGCACAGTGATGTGTTTGGACCTGTGTCAGTTCCATCACTGGGAAAGTCTGTGTACTATGTTTCATTCATAGATGACTTCTCAAAGAATACATGGATATATTTCTTGAGGAAGAAATCTGAAGTCTTTGACAAATTTAAAGAATTTAAGGCTCTGGTGGAAAACCAGACAGAGAAGAAGATAAAGGCGCCGAGGACAGATAATGGTGGGGAGTTCTGCAAGAATGAATTTGAAGAGTTCTGTAAGAAGTGTGGTATAGCACGACAGAAGACTACTCCATACACACCTCAGCAAAATGGAGTTGCAGAAAGAATGAACATAACGCTGATGGAAAAGGCAAGAAGCATGCTCAGTGGTACCGGGTTAGGACAAGAATTCTGGGCAGAGGCAGTGGAGATTGCATGTTACTTAGTTAACAGATCACCTTCATTAGCGTTGGAGGATAAGACTCCACATGAGGTATGGACTGGTAAGAAACCCTCTCTTTCACATCTAAGGGTATTTGGATGTGATGCATATGTACATGTTTCAAAGGAGAAAAGGACCAAGTTGGATAATAAATCTGAAAGGTGCATCTTTATTGGGTATAAGGATGGTTTAAAGGGTTACAAGCTTTGGAACCCAGAAACAAGGAAGGTTGTGTACAGCCGAGATGTGGTGTTTAGAGAGGTGAAAGATGTTGTTAAACATGAATTCCTACCAAAGGAACCTGAGAAGATAGAGTTTAAGCTAAAGGAGGATGAATCAGACTCTACAATAGAAGAAGACTCAGAAGATGAAGAGCCACAAACTCCAGCTTTGAGAAGATCAGTTCGGGAAAGAAGGCAACCAAAAAGGTATAGTCCATCTGCTTTCTGTTCAGGTTTTGCCTTAACTATAACTTATGATGAACCCAGAACTGTCAGGGAGGCAGTAGATTCAGAGGATGGAAAACTCTGGAAGGAGGCCATGGTTGATGAAATGGCATCCTTGCACAAAAATGAGGCATGGGATCTGGTGGAGTTGCCGGCTGGAAGGAAGCCCATCGAGAGCAAATGGGTGTTTAAGAAGAAGATGAATGTAGAAGGAAAGGTGGAGAAATACAAAGCTCGGTTGGTAGCAAAAGGTTATTCCCAAGTGCCGGGAATTGATTTTGGTGATATTTTTTCTCCTGTTGCCAAAGTTACTTCTACTAGATTACTTTTATCTGTTGCTGCTGCATTTGATTTTGAGATAGAACAGATGGATGTGAAGACAACATTTCTTCATGGGGATCTAGAAGAGGAGATCTACATGAAGCAACCTAAAGGCTTTATGGTGAAGGGTAAGAAAGAACTAGTATGCATGTTGAAGAAGTCTCTGTATGGGTTAAAACAGTCACCAAGGATGTGGTATCAGAAATTTGATACCTATATACGAGGACTTGGCTTCACCAGAAGCAAGGAGGATCACTGTGTTTATTTCAAATTAATTGGTGACCGTGTTATTTATTTGGTCTTGTATGTGGATGATATGTTGTTGATTGGAAATGACAAAGAAATTATCCAAGATTTGAAGACCCAACTGTTCTCCAAATTCGACATGAAGGATCTTGGTGCTGCAAACTATATTTTGGGAATGGAAATTAAGAGAGATTGGGCAAAGAGGAAGCTCTGGTTAAACCAGAGGAAGTATGTCGAGACTATATTGCAGAGGTTCAATATGTAGGATAGTAAACCGGTGAAGGTTCCTATTCCTGTAGGTGTAAAGCTGTCTGCTGAACAGTGTCCCAAGACACAAGAAGAAGAGGAGTATATGTCCCGTGTTCCATATGCAAGTGCAGTGGGTAGTCTGATGTATGCAATGGTCTGTACTAGACCAGACATTGCACATGCAGTGGGAGTATTGAGCAGGTTTATGTCAAACCTAGGGAAGGAGCATTGGACAGCAGTGAAGCGGGTTTTCAGATATTTACGTGGCACTAGTGATTATGTATTGTGCTACCAGGGAAGACCAGGATTGGAAAGAATGTTGGACATTCATGGTTTTATTGATGCAGACTGGGCTGGAGATCTGGACCAAAGAAAATCTACAAGTGGGTATGTGTTTAACCTATTTGGAGGCGCAGTCAGTTGGATGAGTAAAAGACAGTCTGTAGTGGCTCTTTCAACTACAGAGGCAGAATACATAACAGCCACTCATGCAAGCAAGGAAGCAGTTTGGTTGCAGAGATTTTGTTCAAGTATGGGGTTGGTACAACAAGCTATAAGGATAGACTGTGATAGCCAAAGTGCAATTTTCTTGGCTAAGAACCCTGCTTATCATTCAAAGACAAAGCACATTGATGTTCAATATCACTTTGTTAGAGATATGGTTGAAGCTAAAAGGGTGTTGTTGGTAAAGGTGGACACTTTGAAGAATGTTGCAGATGCATTGATGAAGTCTATGAGCAGTCAGAAGTTCTCTTGGTGTAGAGAAACAATGGGTTTTGAAGAATTGGCCCAATGGTATTGTCTCCTGTGGCCCCTGGCCAGAAGAAAACAACAAGTGGGGGAGAATGTTGATTTATGCCTTCTCATTCTGAAATGGCCCCATCTTGTTTGTTTGTTGTAGCGAGAGCGCGCTTCGGAAGTCCTGAAAGGGCGGTAGCCGCCTGATAAGTGCAGGGCAGCGCCCCCATCGAAAAAAAATTGGTGTGCGGTCCCACTCATAGGCGGACCCACCCATGTTTTGTGCATGAGTTTGCACATGGTTTTGGGGTACGATGGTTTTCGGCCCCTGGTATTTTGTAGATCCGGTCAAGGGAACTACGGTTATGTTCTAATCCAGGGTTAATGGATTGAGGTTTATGTATGCTTCAGCATGTATATATATGTGTTGTAACACTAAAAGGAATATAATGAAAAATCAAGCTGGTCGTCCCGATTTGGGATCCAGGGGAAAATCTCTGTGTTTATCTGTTTTATGTTTTATGTTCTCGATATTGTTTATTTTCTATTATAAGATTCGTGTGTAGATAATTTCTATTCAGGGTTAAAACCTACACTCTCCAGCTTACATTTCTTCGTTCCTCGACATCCTTTGTTCTCAACTCATTCTTCTAGAGCTCAAAAAACTCCACAACACATTTGATTCTACTAGACTTCTCCCAAAGAGTAACTTTATAAGTATCAGTAGAGGATGAGACCATAAGCCTCTACATTTTCTCGAGAATTTAATGTCCATATTCGCCTGAATCCTTAGATCTGAAAGACAAACCAATCCGACCATGCAATTTATGTCCTAGCCAAAGTTGTAGAGCTTTGCATTAACAACCAAAGAGTGAGAATGAATGGAATTAGACGTCAGCACACTAAATTAGTTTATATGTTGTTTGAGCCTTATACAATATCTATGTCATTTGTTGTATCGATCCTCTCCACATTTCACCATGAAATGAATATTATACACCCATCCTTCATGCTTAATTACTTTCCCTATGCGTGCACCAAATGCAAGGTCCTTGGGGACGAAAACACCACCTTTGGTGATTTCTTCATTCAAATTTGGATTAACTACTCCCTGTAGATGGAGGCCAAGTTATCCATCAAAATAGATGCCATTATTTAACAAAACCTCATGGAATTGGGGTTAATATGTTATAATCTTGATGTATCTTGAAAGTTCCTTGCCTTAATATTACTCCTTGATTGACAATTTTGTTCGCCTCTATATTCAAGTTTCTATATATATGAAGAAAAAATATAGACTCAAAGCTCTTCATCTATAGATCAATTCTTTTTAGAATTGTAGCATTAGAGTTTCCTTTCCCTAATTTTAATTTTAATTTGTTAATTTTCCTTATGACTATCATTGAGTCTCCTAATCCCATCATTTTTTTTTATTCTTCTATCAAGGGTTAGTCCCAATCCTTTTCAATAGGGCCAAACATTCAACCTCGTTATTAGAAAGAATGCCCAATGCCCAGGCATAATTGATCTAGAATTATTCATCGGGGCAGAAGATCACCCTTCTCGGTCCTACCGCCCCAACCAAAAATCACAAAATTTTACCAACAATTACATCCCAAAATTCCAATGATTGTCCAAATAAGTCTAAAAATTTTGATGTTTAGACTTATCCTTTTTTCACAAATCTTTTATTATTTTTCAATACGAAAGTTGTTTTGGACATTAAATCCTATTTGAAATTTTGATATTTATCTTGCATGTTAAATAAATAATTTATGACTTTTTAATATTTTTATAACCTTTTAATTTATTTTCATATAAATTAATAGGCTTGTAGTCTTTCTTTCTTTCTTTTCTTTTTCTTTTTTGTTTTCTATGGTGAGTTGGTAACTCTTTCAAATAATTCAGGTGTGGCCCAAGGTCAAACCTAGCGGTTGCCACTATCACACTAAGAGTATATCCATAATCTAATTTTAATATCACGAAAGCTAACACCATCGTGGTGTATGAGACCCCCTTATTTGTAATACAAGAAGCCAAACACCAAATTGGTGTACGAGACCCCATTCTTTTTGAGACAAAGGACTCGTGTCTAGTAGTGATTTGATGAGATGTACATACTTTACGCCCTCTAGATTAGAACCTATAACTTCTTATGAGGAGGCACATATTCTCAACCATTAAATTTAATCAAACTATACTAATTTAAATATACAAATAAAATTAAAAAGAAAATATAATTTAATTTAGCCAAATTCCTTTTATAAATTTATATTCATGTTAAAATACATTATAATGAATATATTCAAATAATTAATTTTTTTTAAATAATGGTTTAACAAATTTTAAAAATATTTTAACCAAAGTGCATGTAAAATATGCTTTAATTTTTAAAAAATACTTGAAAATTCCTTATTAAAACTATTTTTATGCAAAATGTATTTAAATTAAATTTTAATATCTCAAAATTAATCTAGGTAATTTTATAAAAATTATGTTAAAATTATGTTTCGAATAAACTCCACTCCTATAATCAAATATATTTTTCTCTATTGGGTAATATAAACTCTTCACTCATATAATTAAATACATTTTGCTACATTTAAGTAGTATAACATAGTTTTGTTTTTTCTTTTTCTTTTTCTTTTTTTTTGAGCTAGGTTGGACTTAGGCAAAGGGCAACCCCAATGTTGAATGGAAAAATGACATGCGCACTAATGGGATGTTATCACAAGGATTAAGAAAATCTTAGTCAAGCTTAGATACCCCTGGGATAGTTTAATCCCCCAAAGGTGGCTATCATCCTCAACCCCTTCCCATGACATTTTATAACATATTTTAGTAAGCTTGGTTTTAAATGAAAATATTGTAAGGAAATTTGAAAGAGTTTAAATTCTATTTATTTATTTTGTAAGTTGGGAATTTGCATAATATTTTTAGAAAATTGCATCAATTTCAAAAAAAAATTGTCTTTGGCTTGTCATTAGGGAAACCATACTAGAGACAAAAGAAAATAGATCTTAATATCCCAAAATTGAAAAGAAAGCAACATGACAAGACAAAAACTAGAGATTAATTTGTTTCCCCAAGAATGAGGAAACCGACACAAAGATATGAGTCTAAAATAACCCATAATTCTGCAACGCCTAAGGAGTTTATTGAGTACTGAAAACGTATAAAAATTTATTGTGAGAAGGCGGTTGAGAGCACTTGAAAAATTACATAGAAAACCATAAATTAACCATTAGAGATAAGAAAAACCTGAACTTTAGGATAACGAGGAAGTATCAAGGTTGATAGGTTGTTCTTCGACCTTCTAGGGTAGCAAAATGGGGGAGCTTGGAGGCAAGGCCATCTCAAGCCTAGCCAAGCAACTTTCAATGTCCAACATCATGTTCTTAAATTCATCTAGCATGTTCAACATCTTGTCCTATGCTTGACACCTTTCTACTAGAAATTTTTTGAGGAGTAGCTTCATATGCCAATATAGATCTACTATATATAGGTAGTGGTTATAGTGTCCTGTGGAATTACTAGTGTCTGGAACCCAAGACATACCCCCAACCAAAACCTCAGTCTATGATTTTTTGATGCTATTTTTTTTATCTCCTCTTCCATGTCTTAAAGCTCAACCTAAATCTATGGTAGGGTATGGGCCTAGAAACTTCATGTCGAGGACTCTGCTTTATAACAAACATGACAACCACATAATATGCCACAACCACCTCCACATCGAAGGAAACAAGCTTATTGCCTAAACATCACTATTGGCAACAATATAATGTAGTCCAAGCTGAGAGACACAAAACCAGATCATGTAGTAAGCAAGGGCTAAGAAACACATTGAAATTTCCTTTCCAAGGCTGATGAGATTCCAAGGAGGCCTGATTAAGTCCTCTCAATTCAAGAAAACTTGTAAAGACATGAGAAAATCAAGCGAGGGGGGATAATACTTAACATCAACTGTTAAGATTATTTAAAGATAACTATGTTTTGTAGACAAAGCCAAACATCATGAATTCTTTTGTAGAAAAGTACTTATATGTACAAGCTCAGTTTGAAGAAACCAAAGCAAGTTGATTTATTTCTGATCTCCAGGATGGGGTCAAGTTTGTCTTCAAGAGAGAAGCTTCAAGATGAAGTGTTTTTTTTAGCAGTGTAAAGATGAGTTTAAGAGAATATTCAAATTCCACTCGTCAGTGTTTGTGCTGCAACAACGATAAGAAATATTGCTCAATTCTTAACAGGACAACAGGTCTTCATAAGGAAGATAAGTAAAGTGCCTTGATTGGGGCTTGAAGGGCACCAATTGAAATTTTTACATTGCAATTGATTTTTGGGATATTTCTAAGTTTTGACTTCTTCAATTTGATAACTGAATGTATTATTTTGGAGACCAAAATATTTTAGTGGGGAGGTATGGTTAGGAGCTCAAATTTTAACTCAAAAATAAAAGTTTTCAGATTGGCTCAGAATGTGAACAACCGCATGGTGCTCGTCGTTCTGAATTTGTCACACTTTGTTTCACAAAAAGTTGTCTCTGTATTCTCTCGAAAACGTGATCTGTTCACTTGGTTAAACAGAGAAATTTTGTGCAGGGATGACAGGGATGTTGACTAGGAATCCATACCGTCCAATCAGAAAAAGGTATATTCCAAGGAATATTCCTTGGAATATTCTCAAAATATTCCCATAAGTGGACCATTCAATGGATGACAAGTGTCGACATCTGATTTGTTAATTGGCATTTAGTTGGACCAATAAGGTCACGACACATGGCAAGCTTGGAGGTGCCATGTGCACTCATGGCCATTGGTCAAAATTTTAGGGTGGAGGTGCCAGGTTTCGACCCTGCAACCTCCCCACTTCCAGCACCATGCCTTACCACCTCCGCTACTACATGGTTCTTAACTTATAAGGGTTGTCGCTTATATTTGAATAGTGTAATGTTGCATGGCGAGGAAAGGTGGGGCCCAGCCTCAGGTCCATAATACCACACGTCATGACCACCAGTGATCTGAAAATGGGTTGGATAACTTTTTATGTTTTTCAAGAACCTTCCACTCAGTTAAACAAATAAAAGATCTAGCTTATACTTGACAATTTGCAGAAGTTATGCTTGAAAGAGGTGTATGATTTTTAAATGTTTAAGTGTCTTAAGTCCATTTGTTTTTTCTGAAATTGAACATTTATAGCAATAATATAATGCAGAAAATAAACATCCACACATAACAGAAAAATTAATCTAGGAGTTCACCCCAATATCGTGGGCTACGTCTCCTTAAGCTTTAGTCATCTTCACTTGGCTCTTTGGGATTATGGCAAAGTTTCTTTTACAAGTTCCACACTTAAATACAATGGTTACTAAACTGAACCAAAGAGCTTAGAATACCATCTATATCTCTGTCATGATTTTCCTCACTCTGCAAACATATCTAGGCTTCCCTAGACTTGATTCCTTCTATCGGTGCTCTGAGCTACACTGAGATTTTACATGGCACTAACTCTTTCAGAATTATTTTAATATCCCTGAAACCACACCTACTGTCTCCAACACACATTAGACACCAAAAATGGACTGATCATTTGCTCAAAACGAGCACTGCATCCCCAAACTAGGCCTTCCTCCATGGTTTGCCCTGGGCTGCCCAAAAATTCCTTGTGGCTTATCGAGCTTCAGAAGTCTTCAAATGGCTCTGAAATCCCTTCATTGGATTCATAATTCCAAAAATAGTCAGGATAGACTATTGGTTCACTGAAATTGGTCTCCGGCTGCTCCAGTTTCGCCTCCAACACCTGTCGGCACCCCCTGGCACTAGAGTCACTGAAAACTTATCTGATGTGTTCTAGACCTCTAGCAGTCCTCAAAATATTCTTAAAAATCATCCATTAGATTCATAATTTTTATTACAGTCAGAAATGACTATTGGTTCGCTGAATAAGGTCTCTATCTGGCTTGGCTAGGCCCCGAACTGCTGCTGGCACTTGTTGGCCCTGATGGCCCCTGGAACTTCATTGAAGTATCTCGGCCTTCAAAATTCCTCTAAAGGCTCTTAAAACCACACCATTAGTTCCAAAACATCTGAAATATCCAAAATTGACTATTGGATTTCTGAATAAGGCCTCTAGCTCCCCTGGCTAGGCCTCAAACTACTGCTGGCCCATGGTGGCCCTAATGGTCCCTAGAACTTATCTAAAGAGAAAACCTGCTCAAAAGTCCTCTGATGGCTCTGAAACCATCACCAATGAGTCTGGAATGTTGGATATAGTCGAAATTGACTATTGGCACTCCAAAATTTGGCAAATTTAGCTCAAGATAGAGCCTGAACTCATTTTTCCTAATGACCCCTAAAAATCCTCCACTAAACGTGGAGGAATTGGACTTTACTCCAGTTAAAGTTGGAATAATGCTGAAAAGAGCGTGCCTGCCATATTTTCCACCAAGTCTGACAGTTAGCAATTATTGTGACTGTTTGGGGTGGCCACATGGCCGCAAACCCCGTGGTCAAAGTGGGCAATTAACAAAATAGTTGGCGGGAGTTATGCCAACCGTGGCATTTAATTTGCATGTGACAATACTTTGGAGTTAAATGTTGCGGCAAAAAACCCGTTGGAAGTAGTCGTGACCACGAGTATAACATTTCCATGTGACCAGTTTATAAAACGTAACAGTTTTGAGGATGACAGTTGGGCTTAAACCCTTCGTTCCCGGTGCTAAGGTCACATGGGGGAGGGGTTGGCCCCTCTCCAAACCCCAAATATGAAATGTGCCAAACATAATTAACACCCATTTGCATATGTTGTTAAGACTTATACGTAGCCGAGTTGGTCAGACCCGGGCGCTACAGGCGAGAGGTCGGGCATTCAATTCTTGTGCAGTCCCAAAATTTTACATGACCTAACTTGGGCCACATGGCAGCCTCCGGGTGTGCCACATGGCAGCCTTCCATTGGCCCGTATTCCAAAAAGTCAATCCACTGACCAATGAGAATGTGCCTCATGTCAAACGCCGATTGGTCCTTACATAATATTCTGTGGAATATTTTGAGGAATATTCCAAGAATATTCCCTGGAATATTCTCTTTTTAATTTTTCCCAATCCAAGTCAAACTTGGTCAATGTCCAAATTTTGCAGTTACTAGACTTTTCAAACTACGATAACTTCTTCATACGGTGTCAGTTTTTCGAACTGTTCATGGCAACGGAATCAGGAAGATGAGATCTATCTGATCGCTCAGGTTCGGCACACTTGCAAACACTTTGAATATTGAGCTATCACTTAGGTCCATGATCTAGTTCTGATCACACCTCCCCATTAGGAATCTTTTGGACCCCAAAAGACTGATATACTGATCTGTACAGTAGATGAGAGTACAACGCCCCCTTCTTTTCAGTCTCTATACACTTGCCTTGCATGGCTAGTTCCTTTGAACCACAACTCGAAGGTAGTCGACACTTCCCTTCCTGGATGCGCTTGTCCTCCTGTTAAGAACTATCTTCCTTGCACTCACTTAGAAATTTCTGGCGAGAAATTTTTAGAAGGTAGTTGAACATCACTTCCTTGATCATCGATCCAAGGTAGCTAAAACAAATGTGATATTACAGCATAAAACATGCATACTTGACTGAAATTTGCATATGTACAAATGAAAGTATGTCTTACTATGTCAAGAAGTCAAACCACTTCTTACCAAGCCACTTCTACGACAAATTTGTTGCTGCAAATATTCTTTATGTGAAACATTCGTTCTCACATCAATTATGGAATCCTTGGTTCCACTTTCGCCGGTCTTTCTATCCTCTTGCCTCATGTGCTTGGGATGATTAGTTGGATGCAATGTCCAACAATGGGAAGCAACATGTCCCTTTCTCTGGCAATGTGTGCAAGTCTTATGCACCTTCTTTGCAAGTTGCCTTTGCTTCAACTACTTCCTATATGCCTTCATCCTCTTCCAACATCTCGAAACATCATGGTTACACAGACCACAAAATGCACAGCAACTCTTTCTTCCATTCATGCATGCAAAATTGTCATGCCTTGTAGAAACATAATCAACTTGACTATGGGAAGAATTATACCTCAAATTCTGCTTGGCATGTCCATATTTTTTACCTTCATGAGGAGATGAACTTGTAGAGGCTCCAGCTTTCTCTTGAAGACTAACATCAGTGTTCATGTCTTGAAAATTGTTTGAACTCTCATGCTCACCATAAGCTGCATGTCTACAATCTTCTTGCTGCAACATAGGCTTCAAACAATGCCAATAAAATTGAAAACAAACTTGACATGTTTGTGTATTAGAACTTGCAACAAAAGTTCTCTTTGAAGTTGTCTCACATGCCTTCATGGCTTTGGATTCTTTGCCATTAGATTGAGCATAACCAAGACCAAATTTCTTAGGTCGTCCCTCAACCAAAATAGGATTAATCATGCCTTGTGCATGCTTGTCTAAACCCTTTCCTTCATAGCCCATTTTAAACATTAACTTGTACCCTACACCTCTAGTGTGCTTTTCAAATGAACCAACAGATCTATCTGAAGAGGAAACTGAAGACAAATTAGAGTGAATTACCTCTGCTTCATGGATGTTCTTGGTCAAGGCCTCTTGAGCTTGATGGAGCTGCATCTACATATCCTGCAATCTTTGAAGAATTTATTCCTTCTCTTGCTTCATAGCAAACAATTTCTCACAAAGTCCTGTGCTTTCTCTTCTATCTTCAAACAGAATCTGCACCATGTCCTTCAAGATGTAGAAGTCTCGCTTCATGTCTTCATCGAAGAATCTTGTGAAGGAGGAGGAGATGGAAACCTCACTTGATGAATTTTTCATTATGAAAATGAAAAAAATAACTTCAATAAAAAATTCCAAAGCTTTCAAAAAAATTGACAAAGATTTTGAACAAAATGGTTGTAGAGACAAGCTCTTATTCAAGCATCCAAACTACAAACTCTAAGAGCTTATTAACAAACAATCGTCAAGAGGGTTTGTGTTTCAAGGGTGGCCTTGAGGTCCTTTGGGTAAGGAAGGTGCCTTCGGCCCTTTCTTCCTTCTTGTCCTCTCCTAGACTTAGCTATCAGTAGCTTTCCCTTCACCTCTAGCAAACTCAAGCAACTGTCAGTTTTCAAACAGTCAAATAGTCAAATTCTTTGCACTGTTTAAACACCTTTCAAGTCAAACAAGAAAGCTATTGCTCTGTCAATCAAGAAACCAAGTGCTCTGATACCAACTTGATCTGAAAATGGGTTGAATAATTTTTTATGCTTTTGAAGAACCTCCCACTCAGTTAAACAAATAAAAGATCTAGCTTATACTTGACAATTTCCAAAAATTATGCTTGAAAGAGGTGTATGATTTTTAATTGTTTAAGTGTCTTAAGTCCATTTTTTTTTGCTGAAATTGAACATGTATAACAGAAATATAATGCAGCAAATAAACATCCACACATAATAGCAAAATTAATCTAGGAGTGCACCCGAATATCATGGGCTATGTCTCCTTGAGCTTTTGTCATATTGAATTGGCTCTTTGGGATTATGGAAAAGTTTCTTTTACAAGTTCCACACTTAACTCCAATGGTTACTAAACTGAACCAAAGGGCTTAGAATACCATCTATTTCCCTGTCATGGCTGTCCTCACTCTGCAAACATATTTAGGCTTCCTTAGACTTGATTCCTTCTGTCGGTGCTCTGAGCTACACTGAGCTTCTCCATGGAAATAACTCCTTCAGAACTATTTTACTGTCCCTAAAACCACAACTATTGTCTCCAGCACACATCAGACACAAAAAATGGAATGATCATTTACTCAAAATGAGCATTGCATCCCCAAACTAGGCCTTCCTCCACGACTTGCCCTAGGTTGCCCAAAAATTCCTTGTAGACTCTCGAGCTTCAGAAGTGTTAAAATGGCTCTAAAAATCCCTTCATTTGATTCATAATTCCAAAAATAGTCAGGATATACTATTGGTTCACTGAAATTTTCCTTCAGTTGCTCCGGTTTCGCCTCCAACACCTGTCTGCACCCCTTGGCACTAGGGTCACTAAAAAATTATCTGATGTGTTCTCAACCTCTAGAAGTCATCAAAAGATTCTGAAAACTCCTCCATTGGATTCGGAATTATGATTAAAATTATAAATGACTATTGGTTCGCTGAATAAGGTCTCTAGCTGCCTTAGCTAGGCCCCAAACTATTGTTGGAAATTGTTGACCGTGGTGGCCCCTGGAACTTCACTGAAGCATCCCAGCCTTCAAAAGTCCTCTACAGGCTCTAAAAACCACACCATTAGTTCCAAAACATCTGAAACATCCAAAATTGACTATTTTATTTCTGAATAATGCCTCTAGCTCCCCTGGCTAGGCCTCAAACTGTTGTTGGCCCATGGTGGCCCTAGTGGCCCCTAGAACTTCTTTGAAGAAAAAATCTACTCAAAATTCATCTAATGGCTCTGAAACCCTCACCAATGAGTCTGGAATGTTGGATATAGTCGAAATTGACTATTGGTACTCCAAAATTGGACGAATCTAGCTCAAGATAGAGCCTGAACTCATTTTTCCCAATGATCCCTAAAAATCCTCCACTAAACCTGGAGGAACTGGACTTAACTCCAGTTAAAGTTGGCATAATGCTGAAAATAGCGTGCACGCCATCTTTTTCACCAATTCTGACAGTTAGAAATTATTGTGACCGTTTGGGGTGGCCACATGTCCGCAAACCCCGCGGTCAAAGTGGGCAGTTAACAAAACAGTCGGCGGGAGTTATGCCAACCGTGGCATTTAATTTGCATGTGACAATACTCTAGAGTTAAATGTTGCGGAAAAAAACCCATCAAAAGTAGCCGTGACCGCAGGTATAACATTGCCATGTGACTAGTTTATAAAACATAAAAGGTTTGTGGATTACAGTTGGGATTAAGCCCTTCGTTCCTGACGCTAAGGCCACATGAGGTCGGGGTTGGCCCCTCTCCAAACCCCAAATATGAAATGTGCCAAACATAATTAACACCCATTTGCATATGTTGTTAAGACTTATATGTAGCCGAGTTGGTCAGACTCGGGCTCTGCAGGCGAGAGGTCGAGCATTCAATTCCTGTGCAGTACCAAAATTTTACATGACCGAACCTGGGCCACGTGGTGGCCTCCCATTGGCCCGTATTCCAAAAAGTCAATCCACTGACCAATGAGAATGTGCCACATGTAAAATGTTGATTGGTCCTTACAGAATATTTTGGGGAATATTTTGAGGAATATTCTAGGATTATTCCCTGGAATATTCTCTTTTTAATTTTTTCCAATCCAAGTCAAACTTGGTCAAAGTCTAAATTTTGCAGTTTACTGGGCCTTTCAAACTACGATAACTTCTTCATACGGTGTCGGTTTTTCGAACCATTCGCGGCACTGGAATCAAGAAGACGAAATCTATTTGATCACTCAAGTTCGGCACACTTCCGAACACTTTGAATTTTAAGCTATCACTTAGTTCCACGATCTAGTTCTGATCAACCGGTGGGGTCAAACAACTAATGTGGAGTTTTAAAACATTAAACCATGATTATTTTACCTTAAACATGTTTTATGCACCTAATCTAGTTTATAAGTGCGGATTAAGTTAAGTGTGATTTGAGCACTTAAATGCGCTTAATTAGTGCTTATACTACCACTTAACGTTAACGGAAGATAAATATAGCAGACCCCCAATTTCGGTAGAAGACTGCTAGTTTAACTCCAGTTAAGTGCAGTTTTCCAAATTTAGTGGAGTTTTTCTAGGTGAAACTGGCAGAAGTCATAACTAAGGCAGTTTTCGACCAAATCAGTCTCCAAAAGAGGCTATATTACCATTTTTGGGTATTGTAGACTCAATGGTTCAGGTTTCAGAAGCAATGTAGCACTTCTAGATGGGATTTTTCCAACTTGAAGTTTAAGGATGCCTAGGGCCACCAAAGGGTTAGGCCATATCTGCTTCACCTGAAGATTAATTGAAGAGAAAGAAGAGGCTAAATGACCATTCTTGGCCATTCTGAGTTCATTGGAATAGGTTTGAGAACCATTTGAGCACTTTTGGATGGGTTTCTAGAAAAGTGAAGCCTATGGGTGCTAGGACAACCACCGTGTTGAACCAATTCTTGGAGGATTTTGAGATGGAGATGATCTTGCAGGGGTCTTCCAACCTCCATATGTTTGCAGCAACAACCTTTGCAGCAGCGTTGTAGCTATTTCTCATATTTTCTCTGTGTGTTTTAGAGAAAAATATTTTTTTTGTACTTACAGTGTTTTAGTACATGTTGATGTGTTTTCAATTTGGATTAAGGGATCTTGATGCAAGATGCCCATTAGTTACTGATAGTTGCATGCTTGACTGTAGGTTAGCAAGTGCATGGTAAAAGAAACTTTGTAGGAGTTGTTTCTTTGTAGGAGAAACTTACCATTTCAGTTCATCACTTTGATGTACTCTTCATATTGAAACTTTGAGCATAATGAAGATGAATCATGCCTTCAGAGTTGATTCAAGGAGATGTAGCCTAGGAGGGGTGAACTCCTTAAAAAATGGATTGTGTATTATTCTTTGATGCATCTTTCCATTTAGTGTTTCATGTTTCATGTTTTAAAATTTGTTCATGGAATTATTGTTTGAAAGACACTTAAAACAAACTCTTGGAATAATCGGTTGTTCAGTACAAATCTTATGCACATAAGAAGTAAGCATGTTTATATTCTGAAGGGGAACTTAGCAGAGCATTTACTAATACACCTCCATTTAGATCAGGGATGCAGATGTATGTCGAGCGTTGGCAGTTGTGGTGTCAAACAGCAGCGGTGGCTAGGTCGACTAGCTTTTTATTTTTATTTTTTTTACTATATTATTTTTCAATAAATTTTCATTTTTTATTGTTCTTTTCTTTAATACTTTTTTATATTTAATTTTTTTAATAAATATAGATACATTTTTTCTTTCATTTTTTACCCTTTTTTTTCTTTTCTTTTTTCATAACCGTTTTTTTTAATTAATTTTTTTCCATATGTATATATATTTTAATGGCCAAATGCCTTTTTTTTAAGGCCAAAGGCCTAATCAGAAAACGGAGAACCTCCAGAAGTTTCTTGTGGCTAAAAGCCTCAATCGCTCGACAACGAACTTGATGAAGAGTTGATGGCCAAACACCATAATCAGAGAATGTGACTCTGTGTAGCAATTGAGTAGTCAGAGGATCAAACAACTTTGATACCAAATGTTACAAATAAAAGGTATTCGAAATATCTAAAATATAAGAATGTCCATCATGGGGAAAATAATATATTTATATAAGAATGTTTGAATACAAGTGGTATGAGATATAAGATCGTTATGACTTAGGGTCCCATATATATACCTAGGTGGGTACCCCTTCAAGAATGGTCATGTCTTTTGAGACATACCTCTGCAACATACTAAACATTGTTAACTATCTAATTATTTATTATTATCCCTACTGCTAGGAAGTGGATATTTTATTGGGTTTTTGGTCAAATCCATATTAGTTTGGGTTTGACCAAAAAAATTTACAAAATTTCCATAGTTTAACTTTGCAAATTCAAATTTTGTATTTTTTTACAATATTTTAATTTATTTATGTTCAATCTGATTAGCTATCAAATTGAACATGTTATTGCTCATTTCATTGATTAAAGAGACAAGGGTACAAGATTTCCATCATATCTTGTTGAGATCAAAGACACTTGGGCTTGCCAACTGTAGATTTCATATCTCTATAACATAGGCACTCATCCTTGTTGCGATACTGCTTGCTCAAAACACAATTGTCCCATTTATTACAGTACTTCAAGTACATATGCGGGCACTCGTCCTTGTTTCGATACTGCTTGCTCGGAACACAACCATCCCATTTATTACAGTACTTACACCCAAGTGTAAAATCCTCCCTCTTTCCATAATTTGACAACACCATGGATTCTCTACGCTACACACTCAAATTCCAAATTCGGCCCAGTATCATCTCCTTGTCTTTGGGGAGCAAAAAAAAGATAAATGACAATGTATTTTTTTACTATTGGGTTGGGTTTGTGATGAACATAGAAGCCTCGTTGGAGTAAAGCCAATGACACCACCTACATAACTTTCCCTAAAATACAACTTAATTGCAAAGCCTAGATGTCAATGCTTTTTAAAGTGCTTATGGGTGTGATTTTTAATTAACGTTAAAAATATCATTTCATTGTTCAAGTTAAAATTTGTCGAGTTCCTAAAAATATTATAGTAGGCATTTTAAGTATTCCTCTTATGTATTAATGAAGTGAAGGGCACGTAAGTTTAGATCCTTAAACCAAAGCACACCATGGTAGGTTCTTGATAAATGGAATTTGAATATTTTTGTGTTGGAATTCTATAAATCAAATTGATATGGTGTAGTGTTGGTATTGCAATTTCAATGTTTTTGGTAGATTCAAAGATATTATATTATTTCTCTGGTCATCGAATTGCACGAATTCCCCAAGATCTTTGACTTTTGTGCACTTGACCTCCACAGGAACATACCCTAAACTATGTATCTAAACACGAAAATCAAACAATATTTATATTATCGAAGCAGCAGATAATTGTTTTAATCCCGAAGAAAAATGACCGTTTGGAAGGTGCCGGAAAAAGTTACCCTTTAGTCTGGCAACCAGACCCCATAGAATCTCATGATTAATTTCAAACATTGACATTTTAATTTTATGGTTATAATGAGAGATGTTGTTAAGATCTTTTAGGTATCTCTTTTGTGTTAATTAATGGAATTCCAAACATTAACAATTTTGCATTTCTAAATTCATGTTTATCTTTTCATATTTACATAACATAATGATAAAATTACCATAAAAATCATCAAATAACAAATGGCACAAATCGATCACTTGAGAGCTGGCTGCGCACGCGTTTCTGCCATCGCTCGAGCTAGGGCTCCTTCGCAACAATGGAGGTTCTGGGCGTAGCCCAGGTTCCTCCCCCTTCGCCTCCTCCGTCCAATGCAGAAGCCTTCCTCAAGCTTCTGGCCTCTTTGCCGAAGAAGAAAGCTCCCGAGGCAGCTAAGTTCGTTAAAATATTGGAAGACATCCCTGAGATTTCTCTCTTTCCTGAGGGACCGATTCAAGTTTCCCTCTCATTAGCTAAACGTGCTCTGGTGGGTCAGTTCACAGGTCTCTAGCCCTCCCCCAAATCCACGAAGAGCTGGGTTGCAAGGAACTGGGCGCCGCTGATCAAAAACAGAGTTACTTCGTATTTCCTAGGGAGGGGATTTTTTCTGTTTGAATTCTCTGATAGGAGGATAAAGATTTGATTTTCCAGAATGGTCCCTATTTTATGGGCCCTCGGGGGCTGTATCTCAATAAGTGGACGCCCGATTTCGATCCAGCAGTTGACATCCCAACAGCCATTCCTGTGTGGGTAAGGCTGCCCAACCTGCCAGTGCATTGTTGGAACTGGGAGTCGCTTAAGCATATCGGGAACACCTTGGGCAAATTTATTGATCGAGCAAACAGCAAAGACCAATATGATTGTGCTAGAATATGTGTAGAAGTTGATCTGGAGGTTGGTCTGCCTGAGGCAATAAAAAACAGGGTCGGCAGTTGGACACACGTTCAAAATATGGACTATGAACAACTCCTTTTCAAATGCCGGAAATTCCATGTCTATGGCCATTTTGCTAGAGGCTGCACAAAGAATAGTGAAGTGGAGAAAGGCGAGGAGGAAGGATGGAATCAGGTCAAAAGGACCAAAACTGCCCATAAAGCCCCTAGATCTGGAAACTCAAATGGCAAAGGCCCTCAAACGGCCCCTGTTATTCAAACCCCTTCCTTGGAAGAACAAGGAAACAAGTTTGCGCAGCTAAGCTCAGCAGTTGAAGACACCCAAGAACTCGAGAAGCAGAAGGAAGACTCGCCCCATAAAGAGTCCCCCTCGGGATCAAAGCAAGAAGAAAGAAATGCAGACAGATCGAAAGAGAAACACATAGAAGAGACTGAGGAAGTGCAAGGCTCGGAGGACTCAGAAGAAGAAGGTGAAATAGGGGACTCGAAAACCTCGGCTCGAAGATCAATGAGAGGCCGAAAGTCTGCTCGTGAAAAACGAGAGCAGGAAACCTACAAAGACAAACTCCAGGGAAACCAACCAACCCTAGAGAAACTCTTGGAAAAAACTCCGAAGATGACCAGAAATCAGTCTCAGAGCTCTAAGGGAGCTCACCATCCAAAAAGCAAGTGATGAAGATCGTCTCCTGGAACTGTAGGCGTATGGGGAGCAGAATAAAAGAAGAAGTCATAAGAAGCCTTATAAGAATAGAATCTCCAGATATACTCCTCATTCAGGAGACCAAAATGCCTCATTCAGGAGACCAAAATTGAGGACAAATACTTCCTCCATATTAGCAAGAATTTGTGGAAAAAAAAGTGAAGGTCAAGCAGTCTCTGCTCGAGGTGCCTCAGGAGGCCTAGGCACTCTTTGAAATGGCAACAAATATTTAAGGATCAAAGAGGTCTTCAATACCCATTGGCTACTTACGAAACTGCAACACATTGACACAAAAGAGATCCTCTGCCTCTTTAACGTGTATGCTCCTATTAGCACAGGGGAGAAAAATATCTGCTAGGACTCCATTAAAATTCTGGCAGACTCTGAAAATCTAGAAAATATCATCATTGCAGGGGACCTTAATCTCACCTTATCGGTGGCTGAAAAGCGAGGAGGAAGCATAGTAAGGGATCCGGTGCGGGAATGGGTGGAGGATTTGTTGCAGGACTGGGATATGATCGACATCAAGCCTTCCTCGGGTAAGTACACTTGGTCCAACAAAAGAGTCGGTCTGGGACATATTGCTGCAAGGTTAGATAGATTTCTTGTTCAAAGCTCTTTTCTACTTCTTGGACTAGAGACTAGAATGCATATTCTCCCATGTAGTGTTTTCGACCATAGACCCATCAAACTTGAGCTTATGGCCCATATGGACCAAGGTCCTATCCCTTTTAAATTCAGCCCTCAATGGGTCAAGGATCAGACTTTCATGCATATGGTAAAGGAAAGTTGGAATCAACCAGTTAAGGGCTCTGCCTTCTTTGTATGGGAGGAAAAACTGAGGAGAGTGAAAGCTGCACTAAAAAAATGGGTAAAATCCCTTCCTAATTTTACAGTGGAAAGGAAAAAGATCCAAACAAGTCTCGAGATTCATCATTTGAAATCAGAAAATGTCGAGATCACAAAAGAAGTCCTAGACAGGGAGGCTGACCTTCAACAAAAGCTACACAAGGCAAGCTTGGCAGAGGAAGAGTATTGGAGAATTAAATCTCGTAGTCTTTAGCTTAAGGCAGAAGATAGGAACTCCTCCTTGTACAAACAAGCCCAAGCTCGAAAATGCTTCAACTCCATCTCAGAAATCAAGGAAGAGACCATCAAGCATAGAGATATCAGAAGCATAAAAAGAGTTGCTTTCCTTCACTTCAAAAATCTGTATAGTGAAGAGGAGGGTCTAGGGTATAATCCAAATCTGGTGGATGAGGTGCCCTCACTGCTTTCCCCCAGAAAGAATTAGTACTTGGAAGCAGAAGTCTCTAATTTTGAAATAAAAAATGCCCTCTTTGCAATGGAGCCAGACAAGGCCCCAGGCCCTGATGGCTTTACTGCCAGATTCCTTCAGTCTTGTTGGCAGATTGTGGAAAAAGATTTATGCAAAATGGTTCGAAAATCACAAGACTGTCAGAAAATTGGCGGAAGCACCAATTCGACGTTCCTTGCCCTCATCCCCAAGGAGAAAGGCGCCAACACCTTCAACAGATTTTGACCTATCTCCCTCTGTAATATAGGGTACAAGCTAATAACAAAAGTGATTGCAAACAGATTGAAAACCATCATTCCATCCATCATTCCGGAGAATCAAGGAGGTTTTATTCAGGGAAGACAGATTGTGGACAATTTTATTCTGGTCCAAGAGGCGATCCATTCAAGTCTGCTCCGAAAAGAGAAAGGAATGGTTGTCAAATTAGATCTAGAAAATGCTTTTGACAGGGTGAGACATAGATTCATGATGGATGTTTTGCACAAATTTGGCTTTGGCTCCAAATTTATTAACTGGATTCAGGCTTGCATCAGTGAGCCTTGGATAGCTCCTTTGGTGAAAGGGAGGGTTGTTGATTTCTTTAAAGCTTCTCGAGGACTGAGGCAAGGGTGTCCACTTTCTCCCCTGCTCTTTGTCCTCCAAACTTCTGTTCTCAGCTTCCTCTTGAATAACAAGTAGCAGGAACAAGAGATTATGGGCTTGAATATAGCAAGAGGTGTCAAAAATATAAATCATGCACTATTCGCTGATGATTCCTTCTTGCTGGGTGCAGCCACTGTGCTCTCAGCTAAAAGATTTAAAGGTGTGATGGATGGTTTTTGTGAAGTCTCAGGAAGCAAACTCAACAATGGTAAATGTCATATCTTCTGCTGGAACACTACAGCCGGCACTCTCCAAGCCATCTCTTGTTGTTTTGGTTTCGCTGCCTCCTCTACTTGGACATCCTTCAAGTATTTGGGGCTCCCCATTTTCCAAAAATGTGCCCTCAGCAGAGACTGGCTACCTCTGCTGGAAAAATTCAAATCAAAGATCCAATCCTGGGGATACAATTGGCTCAATTTGGCGGGAAAGATAGTGCTCATAAAAGTTGTATTAAACAGTCTTCCTATCTATCAGTTTGATGTTATGCTGGCTCCAATTGGCACTCTGAGGAAAATGGAGGATCACATCAGAAAATTCTTCTGGAAAGGTGGAAAATCGAATGAGAAGAAAATTCCTCTAATTATCTGGGATAAAATCTCCTTGCCCAGAATGGAAGGCGGCTTGAATTTCAAGAGTATAAGTACACAAAATGTGGCGATGGGTGTAAAGTTGTTATGGAAGATAATTGCCCCAAATCCGGGATGGGCACAACTAGCGCTGTGGAAAAAATACTTCAGAGGGCAGAGAAAGCGTTGTTTAGACAATCCCATATCAAACTCTGGCTCGATGATCCACAAACTCTGCGCAAAAGCAACTTCTTTAATTAACCTCCATGTGCACTGGATTCCTAGTAATGGTAAACACATCAGAATTTGGGAGGATCGTATCATGGACAGCGATCCCCTGGCAGATGATCGATCTCTGTTTGTGCTGCGAGATTGGATGACCAGAGCTAGCTACGCAACTCTATGGGACATTTCTCAATGGGAGGATGGCGTATGGCAGAGTTGGGTAAAGTTTGAGGTGCCACAGAACCTGTCTAATGAATGCGCAATTTTCTTAGCCCACTTAAAAGGCAAGGCCCCTATAAACAGCAGGAAACCTGACACTCGTGGCTGGGGATCGACTCCAGGGCGTTATACTGTCTCGCAGGGCTACAGGCAGCTGTTAGCACACCCTCATGTCCCTCCTGATCCAGAGCCCTAGAAAGGGATATGGTCATAGACTTCCATCCCAAAAATAGACACTTTCTGCTGGCTCCTTTGTCATAAGAGAATTTTGACCGATGACAGGCTCCAAAAAAGAGGTTATCTTGGGCCTTCTAGATGTACGCTGTGTGGAGAAAATGAAGAAAGTGCCACCCATCTGATGCTGAATTGTAATTTTGCTACAGAGATATGGCAAGCGCTCTTAGGCCCATGGAGTATCGATTTCGCCTTCCCCATTCACATCTCATACCTATTCTCAAAATGGATGCTCAAGTATCCTGGAGACACTCCTAAAAACAAACATATCAAGGCTGCATGGCTCACTCTCCCTAAAATAATCTGCTGGCAAATATGGCTTGAAAGAAACCAGAGGATTTTCAGAGACAAAAGGCATGATATCAAGATAGTCTTGGTTAAAATTAAAAGTCAGTTAAAAGATAGCTTGGGAGACCAGCTAGATGGGGCAGATCTAAGTGAGCAAGATTCTGAATGGAGTGCTATCTTCGACCTTCATTTCAAAGACATAGTAAGGCCTCCCACTCCTCTAAAAGACTGGAAAATTAGAGTCAATGCAACAGAATTCTCCGAGTTTATTACAAAGCAGGCAAGAACAACCCTCTTCTTTGACGAGGCAGCAAAAGGAAACCCAGGAATTTCAGGAGCAGGTGGAGTTGTCAAAAATGCTGAAGGTAGAACTAAGCTCAGATATGCCTGGGGTGTGTGTCACAACACCAGCATTCAAGCCAAAGCGTTGGCTCTTCTCCAAGGTCTCAAGCATCTCAAATTTCTTGGTATCAAAGAAGCAAATGTTTTTGGTGACTCCCAGTCCATAATTAAATCCATTGTGGACAGTTCTTCACCTTCAGATTTAAGATTATCAAGATTGATGACTAGAATTAGATTATTGTCAAATTCCTTTCAGAGCTTGAATTTCTTCCACGTAAAGAGAGAAAACAACAAAGATGTTGATGCTGAAGCCAACAAAGCTGTCCTCCTCTCCCTTGGAGTCCTCCTAAGAGATAGAGATGAAGGCTGGGATCCCATCGCTTAATTTTCTGTTTAATATGTTTTACTGCCTATTATTGAAGCAGTTTGTTTGTATCTACAAGTTTGGGAAGACTGCGGAGATCGGCTTTATTATTGCTTGTAAAAATCGTTGGCTTATAAGTGTAAGGGCCATTTTGTTCTTGGCCGGAGAGAAAATCTGGGCATTTCCCTTGCATCTTGTAATCTGAATTGAGGCATTCATGCCAGGAAATCAATACATCATACTAACCGTCTCTGTCAAAAAAAAAAAAACAAACAAA